>JACXGJ010000458.1:0-124937 GCA_016801105.1 Esox niger
CCTCTCTCCCCACACACACACACACACACACACACACACACACACACACACACACACACACACATATATATACACACACACACACACACACACACACACACACACACACACATATATATATGATAGAGCGAGATTCACTGAAATTCCTATCAATGACAATTACATTTTTTTGACTAACCACACACATTTTTTTTACTGCTTGTTGTGAGACTAGCCAAGTCTGCAGCCTGAAGATTGCAGATGATTAATATGTATGCCAGTCTCTACAACATGCCACATCAATCAATCATAACCACCCTCCTGCAAAGGGGTGGGGTTGGGAAGAGTGCTTGGAGACAGGAAAAGACAGAGAAAATGAGAGATAGGTCAATGCTATTTTAATGGGTAGCACAACATGGTTGCTATCATCATATACAAACTCCATGTAGACAGACCTAGTACTGCACAATTTTTTGAATGCATCAAATATGTATTTAGCCTATTTTGGTCAAACATCACCCCAAAAAAACATGTATTTTGTTAGAACACATCCATATACAAACTAGTTCAAGTTTTTACTTGAATTTGACTTGTCCTAGAGGGCAGTAAGTTTTGCAATAAAATGCATGACTAAAAATCACACACAAATCAAAATGCTACCATTTACACAGCTAGTACATGACACACTGATACTGCATCAGTCATGGGTTGTTAAACAGCAACATCGTCTAGCAATACTAAAGCTCAATATTATTAGCAGCAATAGTGCAGGTTAAGGACTACATAAGAGGTTACATTCTGTAATAACAAGCACTACTGCACGTGTTTCTATCGTTCCTGATGTTTTACTATGACTGACTTCTATAAATTCAACCTGTACAAGTCATTCATTCATTGTAATTTACAGGGCTTGAGGAATACAGTGTTTGATAAAAAAAGATTAATGTTACAAAACCTTGTTGGAACTAGGAATTAGCCATAAAACATTGCTAGAAACAAGCAAGTTACATATTCTAAAGGGTACAATCTGTACTTAGACTCTCTAGGCTGGCACAAGATATGAATTTGTTCAGAGCTGCATCTCAGGACTTAACAACTCGAGCTACAGGAGCTAAAGGATCTGTTCTGGTGTAGCGGGTACGCACAGAATTCTGCTGTCCTTAATACAATTCAGTTGTATGGACAACTTAAACTTACTGCCCACTTTCACGATTATAGCTAATACATTTTTCACATTTACCCCTTACATACTAATCATAAACCCTGCAAAAATGAGTTTACTGAATAAACAGAATATAATTTTATATTTTAAAGGCATTACAGCAACAAAGTTGCTACATTGCTTTTCAACAACAAACCTAGAGAAAATATCAGTAAAGTCCTGCCGACAGCTTACAGCCTACAGTCCTGTCTATAAATGCAACTGAAATGCAGGCACAGAAACATGCTAATCCAATGTGAAAGAGATATTTGCTATCATTGTAAGCATATAAACAGTTCAAAGAAAATGTTTGGACAGACTATGAATGATTTGGACCTGAGACAAAAAGACATTGCTGTTCTATCTGACATGGGGTCATCCCAAATGTCAGTATGCATCGGTTCTCATTGACAGTAACCAGCTTACATGACGACATGGTTTTCAACCCTCTCCCGGGAACCTCAGCCATCTCAAGTTTGTTGTATCCTTTGACTATCTCACCTGAATCAGCTGGTGGGCTTGATCATTTGTAGACAAGGTCAGACCCCTGACTCGATATCCAAGTTACCTCGGAAGGAGACATGCAATAATTTAAATGTTCCTCCGTTTACACAACAGTCTTTTTAATCTCAAACGCAAAGTCTAGGTCGTCTACATAAAACCATCACAGCGTAAAAACGCTCATAGACAATTGGTGAGGACACACTCCTGGGGAGCGAGCTGATGATGATAGTTCCTCTGACAGATACCCATGAGTTCTTAGATCAGCACGTGGTTTAGTATACTGTTAAAAGCAGATTAGAAATGAAACAGCTTGGCATGCATTTTGCTCCCCTCTAGATGTTTATACAGAAGGGTCAAGCAGAATAGGATTTGAAAACTTCACATAAATATATTCTAAAACTTATCTTTGTGACAACAAAAAGGGGAAACAAATACTCAGTGGAAAACAATAGGAGCTACTTAAAGAGAAAAGTCAAACCGTGTCAAGGTCTTTCCTTGCTACAGTGTGATGTTTGTTCTGTATTGCTACACTAACTCCAGACTATGGGCAAAGTTAGCTGAGCGGCATTTTTTAAGAATGAAAGGAAAGAGAACACTGAAACACAACTCCACGAGGGTCTGCCTGTCTGCTATTGTGGATATTTTTATCTGTGCCGCGTCTTGGGCGGAGACACAGTAGGAAATATGAACCAGTCAACCCAAGCTGACAGTGAGGAGTCAGACTGTCAGAGGTCCACTTTGCCCCTGATCTACAACACCGAAATGGATTGTCATATCAGATTTGGGTGTATAGGTTATTACATCCTTGGGCTACGTTTTTCAAAACAGTCGTCTTCATGGTGGGATTGGTTTCCAGCCCACTCCTTATAATTTCCCTGTCCCTTTTCTTCTGCCTTATAGTTAGGAGCAATGGCAGAGAGATGGCACTGGAGGGTAACTAACTCCTGAACTGAAAGTTTAAACACATCTTCCCATGCAACACATTTGTTGAACTTGTGAGAGAGTAAATGCTTCAGGAGCTACATTTATAACATTCAGTAGCTTTGTAATCAGTTAAATTGAACTGACAAGTTTACTTCAGAAATGTTAACCTCAGAGGTCAAGTTGTCCATCTCACACAATAATTTCAGAATGAGCATTTAACATAACAAACCAATCAGGCATTACCGATCTGTAAACCATCGTTATTAGCTTCATTTAAACTATATATATATATATTTATTTTTTTGAAATGCGTGCACACCTAGATAACACTCTCCTCACTGATAAACTGCAATCAAACCCAAAAATATACTGGACAGCGCCGACCACAGCACCACGAGACAGAGTAGGCACCGGACTCCACAACCCAAGAAAATCTGCAAATCAATTAATTATTGTGTCTTATTTTTACATTTCAATCATCCCCCATTAAATGTAATAAGCAATGTTTTCACAAGACAGACAGCATTTTTGTTTTGTTCCATTTACTTAATTACATTAATTGACAGAGGTCACTAGACTACAGATGACTTTGCACACAACACCAGCAGGCATGGTTTTTGAATTGCCAGTACAAGCCACAAGGGGGTATCCCCGGTACCCAGCACAATCCTCTACAATGACACAGAAAAACAAGGCACACAACAATTTTACTCTGGGAGTAGTAAAATTAATTAAATTAAATAACAATACATGCCAAGAAACCGGGTCTGAAAAATAAAGTTGTTTAATTATGGGGCATAGGCTGTGACAATCATCACACTTGCTCTTAATAATAATTTATTTGTCATCTGTACCCAATAGCATACCTATGCTTAGGGCCACATTCTGAACAAAGTTTTTACGTGCTCTTTAAGGCCACATTATCTTTGATTTACATTGGGCACAGCTGCTCCAAAACAGACTTGGTAGTCTGATCGGAAGTTCTCAACCAGCTGATTTGCAAGGTCAGGTGCCTGCAAGCTCAATAAAGGTTGTTCTCTGGTGAATGCATTCTCTTTCAAGTACACTGGTGCTGGAGAGTACTTCCTGGTTGAGTGTGCAGTGTGATAAGATGGAAATAGAGCTTTTTGCTTTCAAAAGGTCCTGGGAACCTTTTTAGAGTGCATGGCTTCATGAACACAATTAATCTCTGCCAGGAGAAAACGTTTTTTAAAAATATGTTTTTTCTATGACAGTAAGTAACAACACTATTTTTGTGCCAATTTATTGAAAATACAAAAACTGAAATATTTTATGTATAATGCCGTTCAAAAGTTTAGGGTCACTTAGAAATTTCCAAGTTTTCCTTTAATTTGTCTCTCTCCTATATTTCAATTTACATTTTTAAAAACTGAATATTTTCCAAATGCACTGCACAGCATATATCAACCAATCATATACACCAATATATTTATATTAGAGAACTATTCTTCTCTTCATATTATATCCGTGTCATCTTGGGTAAGTATTGGAGACCTGTGAAATATTTTTTCTTCATTATTGTTTCTAAAATTTGTGTGGATCATGACTAGACAGTAATTATCAAGCCTTACCATAAAAAACTTAAGTCTTAAACTTAAACTTGGCCACTCAGAAACATTCACTGGAACTGTGTATAGGGAATGCATATCTTCCCAGTGTTTGCCGATGTTAAGAATAAACAAACCATGATACATCCACCACTAAGTTTGAAAAAAAGAAAGCAGTTACTCAGCAATGTTTTTTTTTTCACCATTAATAAAATGTTTCATATAAGATTCATGTTTCTAGACTTATTGTATTATGTATATTGTAATACTTTCACTCGTTAAGATCAATATTGTAGTCACTAGAAAGAGGTTGATTTATACCCCCTGATTTATATCCTGTTTTCTCCCATTATAACAATTTAACTCTTGCTGTTTTATAGACACCAATTATATCACTGTGATATCCCATTGCAGTTTATTCTCTGTCTTGCAGCCATGAACAAAAAGGACAAGGGAATCTTTGATGTGCCTGGGTTTGTAAATTAATTGGTCACCGGATAAAAGTATGATTTCTGTAATTGTTACCCCTCTACCAATCACTGTCCTTTATGAGACTCAAAAAAGCTCCCTTGTCTATATAGTTCAATCTGTGAGTAACCATACATACAGATCATGGAAAGAAAAAGTCTCTGCAATTTAAATGAAATCTCCATTATTTCACAAAGTGAAAGAAACATATGTGATTTGTGGATCCACATTTGACACCTTACTAAGTTTAGTGCTGCCAATATAAATACTATGCAAAAGTTACAGTGGGGAGAACAAGTATTTGATACACTGCTGATTTTGCAGGTTTTTCTACTTACAAAGCATGTAGAGGTCTGTAATTTGTATCATAGGTACACTTCAACTTCAGAACTTAATTTTGGTACTGAAATTACAGAGATCATACGTGTCCTGTAGTTCTTGACCAGGTTTGCACACACTGCAGCAGGGATATTGGCCCACTCTTCCATGAAGACGTTCTCCAGATCCTTCAGGTTTCGGGGCTGTCGCTGGGCAATACGGACTTTCGGCTCCCTCCAAAGATTTTCTATTGGGTTCAGATCTGGAGACTGGCAAGGCCACTCCAGGACCTTGAGATGCTTTTTATGGAGCCATTCCTTAGATGCCCTGGCTGTGTGTTTCGGGTTGTTTTCATGCTAGAAGACCCAGCCATGACCCATCTTCAATCCACTTTACAGAGGGAAGGGGGTTGTTGGACAAAATCTTGTGATACATGGCCCCATCCATCCTCCCCACAATACGGTGCAGTCATTCTGTCCCCTTTGCAGAAAAGCATCCCCAAAGAATGATGTTTCCACCTCGATGTTTCACGGTTGGGATGGTAATCTTGGGGTTGTACTCATCCTTCTTCCTCCAAACATGGCAAGTGGAGTTTATAACAAAAAGCTCAGATGGTCTTGGACATGCGCTGGCTTGAGAAGGGGGACCTTGCACGTGGTGCAGGATTTTAATCCATGACGGCGAAGTGTGTTACTAATGTTTTTTTGGAGACTGTGGACCCAGCTCTCTTCAGGTCATTGACCAGGTCCTACCGTGTAGTTCTGGGCTGATCCCTCACCTTCCTCACGATCATTGATGCCCCACAAGGTGAGATCTTGCATAGAGCCCCAAACCGAGAGAGATTGACCGTCATCTTGAACTTCTTCCATTTTCTAATAATTGCGCCAACAGTTGTTGCCTTGTCACCAAGCTGCTTGCCTATTGTCCTGTAGCTCATCCCAGCCTTGTGCAGGTCTACAATCCTATCCCTGATGTCCTTACACAGCTCTCTGGTCTAGGCCATTGTGGAGAGGTTGGAGTTTGTTTGAGTGTGTGGACAGGTGTCTTTTATACAGGCAACGAGTTCAAACAGTTGCAGTTAATAAAGGTAGAGTGGAGAACAGGAGGGCTTCTTAAAGAAAAACAAACCGGTCTGTGAGAGCCGGAATTCTTACTGGTTGGTAGGTGATCAAATACTTATGCCATGCAATAAAATGCTAATAAATTATTTAAAAAGATTTCAATGTGATTTTCGTTTTAGATTCCATCTCTCACAGTTGAAGTGTACCTATGGTAAAAATTAGACCTCTACATGCTTTGTAAGTAGGAAAATCTGCCAAATCAGCAGTGTATCAAATACTTGTTCTCCCCACTGTATGTTATAGTTATATATATATATATATTACACACGTTTTTCTATTAACAATTTAACTTTACTGAAGTTAGAAAACCTTGAAGGATGGCTGATGTCAACTTCCATGACAAGGTGTAGTATGACCACATAAACTCAAGCTAACTGAAGTATGGCTTGGGTCACTGAAAAGGGGTTTTAGTGGCACAATGGCATGTGTGTAAAGAAAGAAAGCACTTTACTGTGCTATGGATTATAGAATTGTTATGGGAGTAGGCAAACTTTGGTTGGATCTGCTTTATCAGAAGTTACTGTAGGGAACACCCCAAGATGTTTTAAAACCATTATAATTAGACCATTCCTATTATGTGGTAAATAAAATATTGTCTTGTTTAATGTAAAATTGTAAATACATTTTTTTTTTCGTTATGAGGGAATTAAAAACAAATAAAATAGATATTTTTAATGCATTTGAAAATCTTTTTGTCAGCTTATATGACAAATGAAAGGCAGAACATTTTATATTTTCTGTTCTGTCATTATTTTATAGTTCTAGTTAAGAATTCTCTCACAATTCTCCCACTACTATTCTAATATATTCTACACTATATTCAACACTTACTCCGGAAATCACCTACCACGATTGGTTTTAGTTGTCCTTTTATAAAACATACCTTGTCACAATATCACATTCACGGACTATACTCATTTATTTAGGTGGAAAAACAACAGCTCAAAGCTAACCAGCTTCCTAATTTCAATATATTTTATGTTTCATGGTCTTAATGTCTCATTCAAATTTCCAACCTGTTAGGCGTTATTATACAGAACCATATTTCATCATTCTAAAATGTTTGACATTGAAGTTCAAATACTGGTCAAGTGTTTATTAGCATTCTAACTCAATATTGCTCACTCAGAGAATTATGGCTAATCCTGTTGTCCACCCTGTTAGGTTCCACCCTGTAATTGTTCACCTGTTAGGTGCAACTTTTCTCTAACAAGGTGGAAATCTTGCTAGAAAATATATTAAATAGCCTAAATGACTAATGTCAGTATTTATTGCAATTTACATAATATATTACACTTGTATGTATGTTTAGACAGACAGTTTATGTTCACTTAGAATTGTTGGTATTACTTTCCTTTTATGCTTCTTTACAACCTGTCAAGCAAGTATTTTCAAATCATTTAAGAACGACAACAACAAAATGTTATGGTCATTTTTGTGTTGAATTTTTCAATTAACAAAAATGTTGAATAAATTCTATTGTTATTAACTGTTAATAGTTACCGTGTGCAAATGAAGTTGTGGTCCTGAAAACAACAAATGTTTTAGTCAAACAAACCTTTAATTGAATATACTGTAAGTTACATTTACAATATTGTTTAAAAAATGCAAAAATGTCCAGGACCAAATGGCAGGAATGTGGGAATGACCCACTTGCATTGGACATGATGAAAGCCTATGAAAAGATTTTACATGTGCATTACAAATACGATGTGATGTCATATGCAAATATATTAACAAACGATTGCTTAACCATACCTGGCAGTGTTGAGTAATGGGTGTTTTGTTCCAACCAGTTTTCTCACGTGCATTGCTACATTACTGAGTTCATCACTCAACAAGCATCGCAGGCTCATGAAGGAGGTCGGATAACCCACTATTTTCTCTGCATCCGAAACAACTTTATTCCAATTAGAAGGCGTTGTGTTGGGAAAAAAACTTATGTTCCTCAGTCCACGGTTTAGCAAATCGACGCACGAGAGTCGAGACCAAATTACTGTCATGATTCCCTTAGAGTGTTTTGCTACCAATAAAGCAAACACGACTGATTTCTATTCAGTCTTAGCACGTCAGTAGAATTCTGTAAAACTAATTATGTAAACGGCGGAAAGTAAATGACATTAACAAAGTTAAACAATTAGCCTACAACGTTCAAATTAAAACAACGCAGTCACGAGGAAGGACACAGAAAATATATCGTAGGTATGACTACAGGACAAAACGTATAAAAACAACCCACAATGCAAACACTATTATTACCAGCTACACAACACTTGTTTAGCATGACAATGACGTTATGATGACATTCATCCTCACTGGTCTCAAAAATTCTAAGTACACCACTGAGCCACGTATGATTCCATTGTGTTACCCATCACCCTACTTAATTTGATATGATTTCCTTTTGAGATATACTTTAAAAAGACTGTCAACACGGCGTAACACACGACCTAAAATGAAAAACCACAACTAACACAGGACGCCGCCATCTTGACAAAACGCAGTACGACTTGTCGCAAAACATTAACAACAGTGTTGGGAAGCGTTCAAGTACAGTTGGAGTTATCGGAAATGTCTATATTCCGAGTGGGATATTTTGCTTGAATTAAGTCAGAATACGACAATTCACTGGCAATTCACCCCCTCAACCAAAATCATACAATACAAATTAGGTATTTAGTAATTAACCTTATCAAAGATAATTAGATATTTTGAACACACTGTCAATGTTACCTTAAAGAAATGTTGCTTAGTATATGCAAAGTTAGCAAGCGAATCAAACTAGCAGTGCTTTTTTCTATCATTCCAATTTGCTCCTAATGATTTCGTATAATTGTTTTTAGTTTATTTTTTAATTAGTGTTTTTCAAATATACCCAGTCAAACGCACACAATTCCAGCTTTTCACTTTTATTAAACTATTTATTGAGTTCATGTTTCCCATGGATCATAATTGGAAGTATCACACATTTTCGGGATGGGGAGGGCACTCTGTCAGTCCTTTTGAAAAAGACAGACGTAGATGTAGCAGGCACAGATTTCCTACTATCAGGCTGGCGGTACAGGTTTCTTCATTCCCGCACCAGCAGGCTCAGGAACAGTTTCTTTCCAGCTACTGCAAACCATGATGAACTGTGTGACCCAGTACTAACCAAACCCACCCGCCCACCTCTTAGTACTGCCTCTCAGGGACCCTGTTGCACTACTCTCTTTGTACTACTGGACTCTGACATTGCTTTGCAAAGTCTGTTAAGGATGTTTTCAGTTGTTACATGTACATGTTTACCTCAGGAACCTCATGGCTGCTATCCCTGTATTTCAGTCGCACATGCTACATTGCACTTTCAATTTACCTTCATTGCACATTTAGAATTGCCATTTGTACTTGCATTTGCCTTCATTAACATTCATTGGTCTTAATTGTTTCTTTTGTAATTTTTTGCATTCTTCTATTTGCCCTTCTGGTTAGATGCTACCTGCATGTGCTTGTACTGTACTTGTACATGTTCAATGACAGTAAAGTTGAATGTAATCTAATTTTTTATTTTTTATTTTGGGGTAAAAATGACCCCAGCTGGTTTCACTATATAAACACAAAACAAATCATTTTTACTTGAAATTACTGGAAATTAGATGATACCAGGATCACAAGATGGTAAATAAGCTTTTAAAAACAAATGTGGATTGTACTTTGTATAAAAGTTGCAATTTGTATTAAAGAAAAGTTTATAATTTTGTTTTACACAATATGCAAATGAACTGTAACTTTCCTAAAATAATAATAATCAGTTTTCTTTTTCTCAGATAACATTAGCTACATAACTAATAATGCTTTAAGAAGAAATAGGTTAACATCTTGCTATGATTTATTACAGTAGTTTATTCTTGGGGTCCTCTTTTGGGTACACGCAAATATTTCCTATTAGGCAAAAAGCACATGGATTTTTAACGGTTAACCCTATACTGTAAAAAATGTTTTTTTACACTCTATATTTTTTATAGTACCGCTAAATGTCTTGTCAGCAGGCACTATTCAAAATGTGCAGACCTGTTACAACTATAGCTTTGATATACAAGTTATTCCAAACCTCAAGAGAAAGTCATCTTGCAAAATATTTTTTCAAGTCTTTAATAATAAATCCATGCAGGAGAGATGGTTAAAAGTTTACATTATCATTGAAAGAGTGTTAAAGCCCGCTGTAATGATGAGGAATTGTAATATATTTGTGTTAAAAAATATGGAAACTGAAAAGGGGACACATGAGTCAGAGTATTCAGCTGTTTGGTTGACAAACTGTAAATTAAGAAGTTGTTTAATAAAACATTATACCAAGAAGAAATTGTATTTTTAATTACAAGATAAATAAAAATGTACACTATATGGCCAAAAGTATGTGGACACCCAAACATATAGAGCTTTTTGGGCATCCCATTCCAATACCATGGGCATTAAAATGGAGTTGGCCCTCCCCTTTGCAGCTATAACTGTTGCCACTCTTCTGTTGCCACTCTTCCACATGTTTTTGGTGTGTCTGTGTGGGAATGTGTGTGCATTCAGCCAATAGAGCATTTGTGAGGTCAGGCACTGGTGCTGGATGACAAGGCCTGGCTCAGAATCGTCGTACCAATTAATCTCAAAGTGTGTTCAATTGGGGCCTTCTCCAAACTGTTGCCCAAAAGTTGGAAGACCCAAATGTCTAAAATGTCTTTGTATCCTGTAGCATGGACAATGGGCAGACCACGGGTGGCATTCGGCCTCCAACCCCTCTTTTTCGGCCCTTGGATGAATGTAGAAAACAATCAAATAGGGCACATTGTTCAGTATTTCAAAATTGTCCAGATATATGTGAATTAGCATCAGACCTAGTTTACTTTTAATATATTTGTTAATAAGTTAATCTGCGGCCCCCTGATGACTGCGGCCCCCTGATGTTATTCTAAGTAATCTCCGGCCCCCTGATGACCAGTACATAATATTTATGGCACCCACCCCCATCTAGGTTGCCCATTCCTGCTGTAGCATTAAGATGAACCTTCACTGAAACTAAGGGGCCTAGCCCAAATCCTGAAAGCAAGCAGGTTGTAGAACAGTACATACATAGAAGCAATTCAATGAGCTTTACAAAGAAAAAATATTAAAATATGATAGCATAAAAACAGATACTCAAATGGAAACATCAAAACAACATCATAATAATAAAACATAAGAAAATAGAAATATAATAGAAATGGGATAAAAACAAAGGAAGCTATCAAAGCTGTAAGGCTGAACAGTGTGGTTAAGTAGAAGTGCTCAGTCATAGGCATGTGAAAAGAGAAGTGTTTCTAACCTGGATAAAATAATTGATACGTTTGGGGCATTTCTAAGATCTTGTGGTAGTTTATTCCAGTTGGGTGTAGCATAACTGCTAAACGCAGCTTGACCATGTTTAGTTTGGGCTCTATTAGCTGACCTGGCTGTGTGTTTCGTTGTCATGCTGGAGGACCCAGCCACGACCCATCTTCAATGCTCTTACTGAGGGATCTCACGATACATGGTCCCATCCATCCTCCCCTCAATACGGTGCAGTCGTCCTGTCCCCTTTGCAGAAAAGCATCCCCAAAGAATGATGTTTCCACCTCCATTATTCATTGTTGGGATGGTGTTCTTGGGGTTGTACTCATCCTTCTTCTTCCTCCAAACACGGCAAGTGGAGTTTAGAATAAAAGCTCTATTTTGGTCTCATCAGACCACATGACCTTCTCCCATTCCTCCTCTGGATCATCCAGATGGTCATTGGCAAACTTCAGACGGGCCTGGACATGCGCTGGCTTGAGCAGGGGGACCTTGCGTGTCTTTTATACAGGTAACGAGTTCAAACAGTTGCAGTTAAAACAGGCAATGAGTTGAGAATAGTAGGGCTTCTTAAAGAAAAATTAACAGATCTGTGAGAGCTGGAATTCTTACTGGTTGGTAGGTGATCAAATACTTATGTCATGCAATAAAATGCTTATTAATTATTTAAAAATCATACAATGTGATTTTCTGTATTTTTGTTTTAGATTCCGTCTCTCACAGTTGAAGTGTACCTATGATAAAAACTAAAGCCCTGCTTTGTAAGTAGGAAACCTGCAAAATCAGCAGTATATCAAATACTTGTTCTCCCCACTGTAGATGCATCCAGTGTTCTCTAATTTAATAGGGTCTTAATGTCAGCTGTTTTTAGAGATGTTGGGAAAATGCCTGATTACAGAGAGCTATTAAACATTTGATATTAACAAATAGTTAGAAGTTCAAATAGTTATTAACCCCAAACCATTAACCCTCCACCACCAAACTTTACAGCAGGCATAATGCATTCCAGTAGGTTACATTCTCCTGGCATTCGCCACCCAGATTCATCCATGAGCTTGCCAGATATTGAAGCATGATTCATCACTCCAGAGAACACTTTTCTACTGTTCCAGATGCCAGTGGTGGTGTCCTAACACTACCCCACCTGACGCTTGGCATTGCACATGTTGATGTGAGGCTTGAATACAGCTGCTCGATCATTGAAACCCATTTCGTGATGCTCCTGATGCACATTACTTCTGATGATGTTGCATCAAGAGGCAGTTTGGAACTCAAGTGACGTAAAGATGATTGGCGATTTTTCCACACTATAGGCGTCCCTGCTCTGTGGGTTTGCGTGGTCTAACACTTCGTGGCCGGGCTGTTGTTGCTTCTAGACACTTCCACTTCACAATTATAGGACTTACAGGTGACTGGGGCAGAGCTAGTATGGCAGATATTTCACAAACTGACTTAAAATATCTGGCAAAGGTGGCGTCCTATGACAGTAACTGAGCTCTTCTGTACAACCAAAGTATTGCCAATGTTTGTCTATGGAGATTTCATGGCTATGTGCTGGATTTTATGCAGCTGTGAGCAAGGGGTATGACTGAAACACCTGAACTCAATAATTAGTATGGATGTTATTTATGTTTCCACTTGTCACTGTAGAAATGTGTATGGTTAAAGTAATATAATACATTGTTCTTGGCTGGGTTCGATAAGATGCCATTAAGGCATGTTGTAATTAGCCCCGGTTGCAGATAAGGGGAGATCACGAATGTCTGATCTTCCCAGTTCTAGTTAGGTCAAGTTATAAAAACGCTACTATCATTTAATATCATTTGTTAGCAATGTCATTGCTATTCATTATGAATACGTTTTTACAGATGTATGTATACATTGGAATAATTGTGTATGTGACTTAAATGGAGGGTATGGGGATGCATTTTAGTGCATGTAGATTGTCTGTTCGCTAGCATGCTAGATTGGAATGGTCACACTGGCTTCCTGTTAACATACAGGTTGTATGGGCTACATCCGAGGCCATCCACTCATGTTGTCTTGCACAGCATTTAATTGTGACCATCGTGTCTATCATCGGGTACGTACTCTATTGTAAATTATAATTATTTTGTTACCCCAGTTCTATATTGCTACGCAAGTGCTTACTGTCTTCATCCGAGGCCATCCACGCATGTTGTCTTGCGTAGCATTCAATCATGACTATCGTGTCTTTCATCAGATTACATAACTAAGACCAACTGAAATAGTTGTCTGGATGGATTAATTAAAAAAGGAATACACAACACAGGAAAGAAGGTTATGATTGACATCTGTTACACTTATACTTATTCAATTACAAAGTTGACTCTAATCCGAACAAAGTGAGATATGCGCTCCACCAGTTAAATAAGTAGACTGGCTAGAGATTTTTCAAGGCACTTATCTGGGAATCAGGGCTAAAAATTTATTTCTTACCGGTTTTGACCTGTGGGTGCAGTCAGAGGCGTTTCTAGGCATGTGGAACCTAAGTGGTCGCCTAGGGCGCCACCAGCATGGGGGGTGCCGTTTGGGCGCACCACCCGCCCCTTACAGAATATCATAATAAATATAAAGAAATTAATATATATTTATATATATATATATGGGGGAAATCTATCCATATGTAATTTTAGTTATTATAAAAAAGAAAACAAATGACACATTAAGTCAACAATTATTTGTTATGAGATTATATTGACGCTTCAAAAGAGGGTGAGGCTAAGAGGGGCCAGGTGTGGACAGTGGGTGATTAAGTGCGCCAGTTGACGTTGGGCTGGTTTAAGAATTTGGCAGAGAAATTTGCAGCAGTGAACTGGTTAGTTGCAGAACATTTGAAACCCCTGGAGACCTACCTAATCACCAAGTCAAGTGCACTAGTTGTTTTACTGGTTGAACTGAAGAAATAGCATGCTATTTCATAAAAGCTGGTAGAGCAATTTCAACTGAAAATCATGGGGGAAAGGTATTGATAGAAATACAAATAGCCTACAGGAAACGGCAAACATAGACTACAGATGTAGCAAGCGTCCAAACCCTACAGCCTGTAGCTGATCCAAAAACAATTATAACTAATAGGTTGTAAAATGTAGCCCTTTCAGTGGGCATATCCATAGTTTGAAAACAAGACGAACAATAGCCTTATGTGCGTAAAGCAACACATTCAACATTGCATATTTTATACTACAATATGCCGATTTGTTATGCCCTGCAACCCCACTTTGGTATGCCATTGCAGATACTTGTTCTGTAGCGAAAATATCAGCTAATAACAGCTATGTCCTAGGCCCACATGACTTGAACTGGGCTTGACCAATTCCCTTCGATTTATGTCTGTATTGATATGTTTCTTGATTGTGAAGTTGAAATGTTATGATTAGCCTAGCGGCAAATGATTATTTTTTGCAACCATCCCATCTACTAACGACTATTTCTGGCATGATTTAATAAATCTACTGCTGACGTAAAGTGAAGAGATAGAATAAAGACTAAGGAATGAACTTCATTTACAGAATGTACAACATAACAAACAAAGAAAAAACAAAAGAAGCCAAAACATAAACACCCAACAACGGTGCATTATATAGGCTATAATTAACCGTCTTCTTCTTCCGCAGGTCTCTCCGTCCAGCTGCAGTCCCCGAGTTTGGGCCTGCCCTTTCATTGCCCTTTCGTTCAATTTTAATGTAAGTTGCGCCACGTAAAGAAAAAAAATCTAAACGTTTTGTTAGACGACGTACACAATTTGTCAATGTACAAAACAGTTCTTATGGGTATGTAGCGCATTGAGCAATTCTCTGCATACAATTTGAGAAACGCAGATCACACTATCATAGTCAGAGCTACCAATACGCTTTAAATGCAACCAATGTATCGGTTTTCAATGTGATTTACTTCAGGAGTAAATAGTTTAAGCCTTTGCAACAAAAGAGAATGGGAGAGCAGGGACAGGTGTCAGGCAACTTTGAAGTTGGATTAAATGATGTATTTACTTGAATCTGAATAACCATATTAATTAGGAGAAATTATTCCTATGCTCTGCCTTTTTATAAGATGTGTACGCATTACTTCAGTAGGCAGGGGAGACAATAGCCTTGATGAGGGACAGAGTGGTACAGAAAGTAGAGAGCCACAAGGTACATGGAAGAGGAGAGAGTAGACCATAGTGGAACAGAGGATAGAAAAGTGGAAAGAAGAGGTGGAGATAACAGACAAGGAAGTGAGGAAGGAAAGAGATGGAGGGGAGGGAAGAGCAAAAAGATTTCCAGAGGAACCGCTGAAATATGGGCAGCCTCCACATCTCTGATAATAAGTTGGTTTTATCCACCAATGTTTAACTTCTATAAAAATAAGCTAGTATTGAACTTAAACATAATAGCAGCCTTCAGTGGCATTGACCGGATGACAGTCTTCTGCTCCCTCCCATGCCAGTTCCGTTGGGTTGCCATGTCCGGTGTGAAGACCTTGAACACGCACCACGCACCAAGCACCACACGCTTTGCTTCACATTCTGTCCCCGGATGAGGACCACTTTGAGGTCTGAAATGCAAACAAAGCATTAAATCTACACATTCGTACTGTTAGGGGTTGTCATACTACTCTAACATTGTACTTGATCCAGGTGTTTGAAGTAGGTGTGAAGTCTTTAAAACTATTTCCAAGGGGCCCTCCAGTCATTTTATAAAAAATGTTAAACGAGTACCTGAAGAGTTTGATGGGACACAATACTGTCGCAATACTGTATAACATAGTTTTATTGCAGCCCACAAATAAAATTAATAATTGTCATTGCTCTCAATAGATTCAAACGTAGGTCTTCCACATGAAAGGCACTGTCTTTAACCAGTACGCCACGGTATTACACGTTCCCGAAGTCGCTAGACACCATTGAGCATTGTGTGCAACTGTGGAATCTGAGCATTAACAATTAAGATATGAATGTACGTTTCATTGGAAGTGAATGTGCCTAGATAATGAGAACAGAAACATCTCTGTTTAGATTATCTCTCTGTACCTTGCGCTCTCATAACCACAGGAATGTTTACATTGATTATTTGGCATGGGGAGTTACTGTCTTGGAAACCTGATCTTTGTTAGGTAAACATGCCTTTCAATGTATATATCAGCATGTAACCAACAATACAGTGAGAAGAGATTAGCCATGCGCTAATAAACTATCAAATGCTGCAATATACAGTTAAATTACTCTCTTGACAACCCAGGTATGCAAATAATTATTGCAACCACTATAAGAAATTTCTATACGAATGTAATATATGCATAAAATTATCATTCGGTGCTAAACTTTCAGTTTCAATTAGTGCTCCCTAAAGTCGAAGTTGCTCCTTTAAAAGGTATATCCTTTATGGGGTAACGCACCCACGGTCAGTCAGTTCATATTCAAAGTATTCTAATTATGCTTTTGAGATTGTATTCGTTGTGAATGGTTAGATTTAAATGCACTTGTATGTACATTAAACATTTATATATATAAAAAAGTTCTACTTTAAACGCAAATGTTTAAAACCATTATTTTTCATTACAAACAAATACATTGATGTTAAGGTGGAGTACAATTTCATTTGATGATCAAATTAGAATTGTCTTAACACCAATCACAGTCAAACTATCACAAACTGTATGATGTGAAAAATACAAAACATATTTGATTAAAGAGTCAGTTGTTTGGGAGCCTATAGAGATGGCTCTTTTTGGTGAGCTGAGCCGAACGGCCATCTTTACGAATGCCCATCTCTACTGGTTAGGAGGGAGTGCAACAAATCACTCCCTCGCATCTACCTTGACTGATCTCAAACCACTTTATTTTATTAACAGCCACGTATTGCAATGTGGAATATTTGTGACTTCTTATCAGGCTACTTGATTCATTTTGAAAAATTACACGTTTTTAGATTCTATATCAGATAATATTATTTGAAGTTCACATTAAGGGAAATGTGTTTTCTTTTAAAAAAATTCTAACCGGTCTCCACCTTGTTTCGTGTATCGACTGAAATAACATAGTCAATAGGGATAATTTGGATACCTTATATGGGTAATTGTAGGCGTACTGTGAGTGAAGACCGTATGCTCGTTCTGTCACGAGAGGCGCAGGGAATCCAAAAAGGGAGATGGAGGCAGATGCAGGGGTGCAGGGGAAAACTTTAATGAATTAAATACAAAGTAAAACAAAACCGAGTGCCATGTCCTACTAAAAACAACAAACCGAAACTAGGTGAGCAGGAGCAGATGGACATCAAACACTGACATGACAATAACCCAACAAAGGCAAGGAGAAACTGACTGAACTAAATACACAGACTAACGAGTAGAACAGAAACAGGTGGGGTCAAAACACAGGTGAACGAAATACACTGATCAACTGAAACAAGGACAAGACAGATCAGAGACAAACAGAAAACATGGAACGGAACGGCCCAAGCAGGCCGGGACCGTGACAGTACCCCCCCACAAGGCACGGACTCCCGTAAGCGCCAAATCAAGGAAGGGGAGGGCGTGCGGGACACCAAGGCGGGGGCTCAGCCTCGGTGCAAAGACCAGGGGCAGGTGTAGGGCGAGGAGAAGGGGGAGCAGGAGCGCCGGCAGGCTCAGGTGGAGCAGGAGCGCCGGCGGGGTCAGGTGGAGCAGGAGCGCCTCTAGCCATTCTGGTGGCGGCGGTGGCAGTGTCTCCTAGGGGGTTTCCTGTGGCCCAGGCCCCCTCGGAGGGACCGGAACAGGGGCACGTAGCCCCCCCCTTAGGGGTTGCCCCTTGGGTAGCCTGTCCTCCCAAGAGAAAAGGTAGGGGTCATCCCACGGGAGACGGTAGGAGTCCTCCTCCTCTGAGTCAGAGTCTGGCCATCCAAGGAGTTCCCCTACCGTCAGCCTCTGCTGTCTCCATTGTGTGGGTTGGGTCATTCTGTCACGAGAGGCGCAGGGAATCCAAAAAGGGAGATGGAGGCAGATACAATACAATTATTGTGGCAGATATACACAGATTACACAAAAAGGTTTAGGATAAAAAAGGAACTCCCCAAGGTCCACAGCATGTACAACTTTGGCATATATATGTGCCTCTGAGCTAGCAATCAAGCAAGTTTATTTATATAGCACAATCCATACATAGAAGCAATTCAATGTGCTTTACAGTGAAAATAAAAATAATGCAATAGAATCAAAACAGTCAGCTCCATCGTCAGCAGATTTACACAGAGGTTATTCCTCTGATAACACCAGAACTTGCATTACAATTGGTAAAAGACAGTAAGATATACATTTAATAACAAAATTAATCAAGAAGAGAAATATAAAATACAGCATAATAATAAAACATAGGATAAGAAAATAGAAATAGAATATAAAAACATAGGAAGCTATAAAAGCTGTAAGACTAAACAGTGCTGTTATAAAAACATAGGAAGGTATAAAGCTCACAGGGTGGTTAAGTTTAAGAGCTCAGTCATAGGCATGTGAAAAGAGAAGTGTTTTTAGCTTGGATTTATAAATGGACACGTTTGTTGAACGTCTAAACGCAGCTTCTCCATGTTTAGTTTGGACTCTGGGATCTACTAGCTGAGCTGAGTGCATGGATCTAAGAACCCTGCTTGGTTTATATTCTTCAAACATATCAGAAATGTATTCAGGTCCTAAACCATTCAGAGATTTATAAACTAGAAGCACCACATTAAAGTCTTCTGTAGCGGACCGGAAACCAATGCAAAGATTTAAGAACCGGAGCGATGTGCTGCAGTCTTTTTGGGGAGTCCAGTTAAGAGACCATCACAGTAGTCAACCTTACTAGAAATAAAAGCATGGATGAGCTTCTCCTGTTCTTTTTGGGACACCATGATTTTGATTCTGGATGTATTTATCAGATTAAAAAATGCTGTTTTGGTGACCGTGTAAAATGTGAAGTCGGAGTCGATCAGAACACCAAGATAACGGACTTGATCCTTGGTTTTAAAGGCTCAAGAATCCAGCTCTTTATTAATAATTGTTCTTTTATTTTTGTTGCCAAACACAATAATCTCAGTTTAATCTTGGTTTAATTGTAGGCACTTTTGGTTCATCCAGGTATTTATGTGCTCTATACAGTGACACAGAGAGTCTATTGAGCTGTCATACAGTTCGAGAGCCATATATATTTGAGTATCATCGGCATAGCTGTGGTAGTTAATATTGTTCCATAGAATTTGGCCCAGAGGTGGCATATAAAGATTGAACAGAAGCGGTCCGAGAACTGATCCCTGTGGAACTCCACATGTCATAGCCACCCTATCAGATTCATGATTACCAATGGTGACAAAGTAACTCCAGCCATCTAGATAAGATCTGAACCAATCAAGGACTGTCCCGGAAAGTCCCTACCCAATTTTCCAGCCTATCTATAAGTGTTCTATGATCTACAGTGTCAAATGCTGCACTGAGATCTAGCAGAACTAGAACCATTATTTTATCTGAATCAGTATTCAGCCGAATATCAATTAAAACTTTAATCAGGGCCATTTCAGTACTTCGGTGAGGTCGGACTGAAATTTGTCTAGGAGACCTCTTGAGGTCACAAAATCGCTAGCTCACTTTTCCATTACAATGAAAATAATGATGGCAGCAACAGAATGAGTTCATAACTGTACAGAATCATTGTGTCAGCTATAGTAAAACAAAATGCCTAAACTCATTCTACAGGGCTTTATCATAAAACAAGACAATGACCCTATTGCTATCATAAATAAATATATTTTCAGGTCAATTCTGTCTGCAGCATTTGGTCATGATGTCTTTTACACAATGTATTTCCAAAATCACAACAGATATCTTCATTTTTCATACACTGCGGGAAACATCCTTTGGCTTTGCAAATTACAAGTGGACATTAGATAATTTTTAAGTACATTACATAATGAATTGAATTGTGTAATTAAACTACATAATGAATATGTTAATAATGAATTATATAATGTTATATAATCATTTTTTCTAAAAAAAAATTCAGTACATTGAAAACATAATAAACATGCATGTCAAATTCCAGAGTGAGAGCTCCGTTTTAAAGTTATGGAGCATTTCATGAATGCTTGTTCATTACACAGTGAAAGAGTACATAGGTTATGTAACCTATCATATCACAGCCCTCCTCTTACATGTATCATTGTACATTCTGCAAATCCCCTGCAGAGGGTGTCCAGTTTCAATCATTTTTAACATAAAATCTGTTGATAATGTTTGTAAATTGTATCGTAACTCTCGAACTATGATCAACCGTTAGATAGATCATAAAACATTAAATTAGTTTAGGTCCATTCAACATCTTGGTAACTCCTACCTATAACTATATAACTACAACGCTGTTTCCAAAAAGTGGGAAGCTGTGTAAAATGCAAATAAAAACAGAATGCAATGATGTGCAAATCATTTATCCCTATATTTTTTTGAAAATAGTACTACATATCAAATGTTGAAACTGTGAAATTGTATTTTTGGGGGAAAAATACATGCCCAATTTGAATCTGATGCCAGCAATACATTTAAAAAAAAGTTGGGACTGGGGAATGTTTACAACTGTTTATCATCACCTATTATTTTAACAATACTCTGTAATAATTTGGGAACTGAGGAGACCAATTGCTGTAGTTTTGGAAGCAGAGTGGTATTGTCAATTGTCGTATTTTATGTTTCATGATGGGCCAACTGTTTTCAATGGGTGACAGGTCTGGACTGCAGACAGGCCAGGTTAGCACCCGGACTCTTACTATGGAGCCATGCTGTTGTAATAATTTGGTTTGGCATTTTCATGCTGAAATAAGCAAGGCCGTCCCTGAAAAAGACAGTCTTGATGACAGCATATGTTGCTCAAAACCTGTTTATATTGTTCATCGTTAATGAATGTTCCTAAGCCCATGCAGGGATGTCCACTACAGAATCAAGTCTGTTTTTAATAGTGCCTGAACCCCTCCCCATCTTTACTTCTGAAAGACTCATCCTGTTCCATCAAGTTTGTTTATTGCAATACACAAAATGTCCAGTCTTTTGTTGTCCCTGTCCCAGCTTTTTTTAAATGTGTTTCTGGCATCAAATTAAAAGTAGGTAAATATTTTTCAAGAAACAATAATATTTTGCAGTTTCAACTTGTGATATGTTGTCTTTGTACTATTTTCATTTTTTTGTAGGGTTTTAATTATTAGCACATCATTGCATTATGTTTTTCTTTACATATTACACAGAGTCCCAACTTTTTGGAAACAAGATGGTATAATTACAGGTGACTGGAGGTTCTGGTGGAGTGGAAGTAGATTACATTTGTTTTGACTATTATGCATTAAAGGCATAATTATAATTTTTGTCCCCAAAGTGCGGTTAAATCAGTACAATGTGACTAACTGAGGCATTTTATGAGAAAATTAATATTTTTGGGCTTAGGTTTAGAACAGGGGTGTCAAACTGGTTCCATGGAGGGCCGAGTGTCTGCAGGTTTTTGATTTTTCCTTTAAATTGGTTCCCAGTTCAGAGCAAAACAACCAGGTTAGGGTAGAAACTAACCAATTAGTGACCCAATTAATCAATCAAGTACAAGGTGAGAGCAAAAACCTGCAGGTGGCAGTAAGACCACAGGAACCTGCCCACATCCTGGTTTAAGCGCTCCACCTGCCCATTGGCCTCAGGATGGTACCTAGAGGTGAGACTGACCGTGACCCCCAGCCTCTCCATGAACGCTCTACATACGCAGGAGGTAAACTGGGGGCCCCGGTCAGAAACAATGTATTCTGGGACGCCATAGTGCCGGAAGACATGAGTGAACAGGGCCTCCGCGGTCTGTAGGGCCATTGGAATACCGGGTAGAGGTAGGAATCGGCAAGCCTTCGAGAACCGGTCCACAACGACCAAGATTGCGGTACTGCCCCCGGAGGGGGGAAGATCGGTGACAAAATCGATGGACAGGTGTTACCAAGAACCGGAAGAGGCATTCATTTCCATGCAGGAATGTGTCTCGGAGCCTTACTCTGGGCGCAAGGAGGAAACCCTCACGTCATTGGCCAAGGTTGGCCACCAGTACCTGCCCTCCAGGCAGTAGATCGTGCAACCGATGCCCAGATGACCGGAGAAGGAGGTGGTATGCGCCCAGCATTGAAGCCTGTCCCTGGCAGAGACAGGTACGAACTGGTGACCAGCAGGGCACTGCGCAGGTGCTGGGTGTCGACGTCCCACACCACCAGGGCTATGATGCAGGAACCTGGAAGTATGGGGCAATCGTCCACCGGTCTCCCCCCCGTGTCGTACTGGCGTGTCAATACATCAGCCATCACGTTCCTGCTGCCTGGGATATAGTACAGAGTGAAGGAGAATCTGGTTAGGAACAGGGACCACCTTGCCTGGGATGTTGTCTGGTCCAAGAGTCTTGTCTTTATAGTCAGGAGTCTTGCCTTTATAGTCAGTAATGGTTCTCAGACCACTCCACACGTTCCTGGTATTGGAGCCCTGGTAGAGAGATTCTACTTTGACTCTGTATTGGCTTTTTGCAGTTTTCATTGCCTTCCTGAGGTCATTCCGGGATTTCTTGTAATTGTCCTTGCTGCCGGAGTTGAATGCTGCAGTCTGTGCCTTAAGCATGGCACAAACACCACTGTTGACCCACGGTTTTTGATTAGAAAATGCATTTGTTGTTGTAAGTGGTATTTCATTGATACATTTGCTAATAAACCGGTCACGGACTCTGTGTATTCGTTGATATTGCCTCCAGACGCCTCTTGGAAAATATCCCAGATGGTGGTCAAGTAAGTCAGCGTTCGATCCGTCCATCGTTGAATGGACCTTGTCACTGGCTTCTTTTGTTTTAGCCTCTGCCTCTAAGCAGGGAGCATCAGTATCAAGGCATTGTCTAATTTGCCGGAAGCAGGACGTGGAAGAGCCTTATATCCATGATGAAATGGAGAGCAGACATTGTCAAGAGTGTTTTTCCTGTATGTTGGGTAGTTGATGTGTTTTTTAATCTTCGGTAGGACTGTAGGTGGTTGTGAAATGTTGTCCATATAATTGAAAGGACAGATAACTTTTGTTCCACAATTACAGTTCCATTGTCTGTTTTTGTTGTCCTTTCAAAAAGATGGATGAATTTTTTAAAAATATTTAGTAGCAGTGATGGGATTCCCTGAGCTGTACAATTAGCTAACTGCGTTAGCTAACAGGATAGGGCTGTACTGGCTCCCTGTCCAGTCAATTGAACCCTTCAAGATCTCCTCTTGCTTCATCAGATTGGTTGGCGTACTTTGGTGAACTGCCGTCTCCCCACTATTCAATGGGGTTCAAGGCTCTGGCTGGGCCATTAAGGGACAATCACAGACTTGGCTGAAAGCCACCCAGGTCTTGTCTTGGTTGGGCTGAAAGATGAATCCTTGACCCATTCTGAGGTCCTGTGTGCTCTGGATCATGTTTTCTTCAAGGACCTCTGTATTTTGCTCTGTTCATCATTCCCACAATCCTGACCAGTCTGCTGAGAAGCATCCCCAAAGCATGAAGCTCCCACTATCATGATTCACCGTAGGGATGATGTAAGCCAAGTAATGAGTGTTACCTATTGGTTGTCAAAGCTAGTTTATTTAGACCTAATAATTCAATTAATGAGTTGAATTTGCCACAGTTGGATTCAGATCAAGTTCTAGAGACATCTTGAGCACAATCAAAAGACAGTAAATGCATCTGAGCTAAATTTTGAGGGCCACGGCAGAGTCTGAATAATTATGTACTTAAGCTATTTCAGTTTTTTATTGTCATATAAATTAGCACACATTTCTGAAATTATGTTTTCAGTTTGCCATTATGAGATATTGTGTGAAGATTTAAGGCTTTTTATGAATGTATTTAATAAATTATAAATTGATTACACAAATCAACAAAATGTGGAGAAAGTGAAGGGGTATGAATACATTTCAAAGATTCTCTACATAACCAATAATGTAAAATGCTAAATCATTTTTATGGCCAGATATGTAAACTCTAACATTGATTGATCAGGCAATAGGTGTTGTTCAATTGGTTATATCCACATGTGTTTTCTTAGCATGAAAGTAACTGAAAGTAAGACTACGTCACTGAGTTTGAGTAATTTAAATGTTATTTTACTGATTACAAATTTAGACGGGTAACTAGTAACTCTAATGGATAACATTTAAAATGTAACATACCCAAGCCTGTAAACACATGCATTGCAGAACTGTCTATGGGAATCAAACTGACAATTATGTTATTGCACACGCCGTGCTCTACCAACTGATCTACACAGGATCTATTTTGCCATCCAGCAGCTTGCGCACTATCTATTGTAAATCTGTAATTGCAACAGATAAGAAACATCTGTTCAGCAGTGGCATAACGGATGTAGGACACCCATGCCTCCGTGAATCGTCAGCCCACCAGACTAGGTTGTATGATTACATGTGTACGGTGAAGAGGGTCCAAAGTGAAAACGTTATGGAAAATCGAGAGGAAAAAGCCCACCTCTGATGAACAGCGTCACATTATGTTACAGTGGACGCTCCTCCCCCTGTCTAGATTTTTTTTCACTCAACCTCTCATTTGACTCACAGGCAGCT
This sequence comes from Esox niger, assembly GCA_016801105.1. NCBI lineage: Eukaryota > Metazoa > Chordata > Actinopteri > Esociformes > Esocidae > Esox > Esox niger. The sequence continues at coordinate 25,019 of JACXGJ010000458.1, forward strand.
CACACACCAACTTGCCCACAGACCGTGGAAAAATAGTGTCTGAAGATGGCTGACTTAACAGGGCATCGCGAGCCCTCAACGGTATCGTCAACTTCACCCGAGCTGTCCCCAAGCTTGACATTCGCGGTTGGACAACTTTGAAGCGGCCCCGCCTCATACTTGATCAGTCTACCCCTAACGCAAAAATTTACGGAGGCATTATAAAAAATGGCAGAGATGGAAAAAGAGGGCAGACCCCCCGAAAATAAAAGAAGCCGAAAACCGGCTCACCCGGTAAAAAGAGAAATCAATGAAGAAATGAAGGTAAGTGATCGATATTGGACCGCTTGGTTTCAATTACGCATGGAAACGGAGCGCTCATTAAAAAGCGTGATTTCTGTGGATGCGTAAAGCGCGCATCCTTTCACATTTTAGTGCAGACCTGATTCATTTAACTGCAATTTACTGGATGAGTGACACACAAGTTCAACGTCACATACATATTTGACAATTAATTAAACCCAATCATAACCTAGTTTCGGTGTTCAATGCATTTTTATAAAAACCTATGTCTGCCATGCGTTATAATTTGGCTACAGCCTATTGGCTACATCGTCTTTATTGTCTATACGTTTACGTGACTTTTTGTCATTTAATGGGGAAATAAATCTGGAGAATCAGGACACAATTATTGTATTTTATGTGGTTTTCCTTAACCTATATGGTTCCATTTGAGTAAATGGAAAATCCAGTGCGTCAGCAAGGCGTCAACAGTGCTACTACTCCTATTACTACCGCTACTCCCGATGAAACAACTGAACGTAGCCTACGCATTTAAAATGAAATAGCGTGTGGAGACGTATCTTCATCTATGTATGTAAATACACTTCAAATTATTGGTGATAGAAGTAGTCTCTCTACTGCGCCGTTAATGCAAGCTAAAGGATGTCAGCTCTGTCCAGCTGTGGATGAGCCGAAAGCGCTATAAGCGTGTTATCCAGATGTGTCTCTACTGGGGCTGGACAAGATCACATGTGTCGTGCATTGGTCAGTTCTGCATACATTAAACGTGTACGGATGGTACACTTAAGCATGTCATATATTAGGCTAGTCCAAATATTTTCCAGTTATAGATTTTCCTGCTGTGACGGAATAGTCCTATCGTACGTTGTGGAGAAAACGTAAAGAGGGCATGGCATGTAGGGAACCTATCGCTGCTTTGTCTCGGGTTTCATCATGTGTTCATTGTTTGTACACATGCCTGGGTTGCGAATAAACATATGTTCTAATACAAACACATTTCTGAAACCAAGTCATATTTCGCATATTGTTAGATTAGTTAAAAATATTAATTAAAGAAGAATAATGAACAAAGATCGTCAGGAAAGCCAACAGACGTATGGTGTGCATCATTTCTTTCGTTCAAGAGGTGTGTGCTGTCTTTCAGAGAAACACCCCTTTTTTCTCTTGCCTTGAATTGTGTAGAGGCATGCTAAATATTTGGATTTGAATCCCTGTTAAGAGGACAGACATTGCCCCATTCGTGAATTGGGCTCATCCGTGCTACTTTAAGTATTAACGTTAATGCATTTAAAATGCCATATTTATGTATTGGTAAATGGTTTTTTGTAAAAGAATAATGGAATTATTGGTAGTTGCATAAAAGCAAATATTTAAAAAAAAGCATTGTTAAAAACGGTGTTTATTTGAAATAGGAAAGTTACCCTTGGGCCATGGAGCAAGAAAATATTGGAAATTAGGATATTTTTAACCGTTACTAATGGTATTCTCGGTGTGTCATTGTGTTTCTTTGTCTCCATCAATCAAAATTATGAAATGCTGCCCAAGGGTCTGAAGCTGCCATATCCTTCCACTCATCTCCTCGTCAATGAGCTCAGTTTAAAGCGTGGAATGGAAGGTGACACATGTACAGTATAATCATCAGCATATGTAGAGCATTATGGATGTCTCCCCTAACCAAATATACAATTAATTTATTGAGCATTGACAAACACAGTTCCAGTTCAGATCTGTTGGCACTTGCCAGCCAGACATCATCACAAGTCATAGATGCTGCAATACACACAGGCATACTCAGGTATTTGTTTAATATAATGTACTTTAACATCTTTCAATTACGACTGGGTTCCAGTTCTATGTCTACCTTTCCAGATAAGTGATTATTAAAGATATGGTTATAGATTTTGAGAAGAATCAAAAGGCTTTCCTAGACAGTTTTTGCTTATAGAATTTGTTGTAGTGTCAACAAGCTGCTTTGAACCAACAATGATCTTAGAGGGCTACAGATACAAAGTACTTCATTGTGTAGGGGAAATGAAGTTGAATCATGGCACCTGGTACAACATTAAATCTGGTCCTAAATCTGTAAAATGGATTTAGTATGTATCATTTACATATGTATGACGCAGTGGGACTGCTAAGCAAAAAATAAACAAACATATTGAATAGAAATAACAAAGTAGCCATGCTCAGAAAAAGATACAGTATTTTTTTCAAAAGCCATGATCTTCCAAATGTTCTGCCAAACAGGCTACAGTATAACTCTCCCTTAACCAGAGACTGAAAGCCTGTTTGCTACTTTAAAGATTTTGTTACTTTTCTTTATTTCTTTTTTCCCTCTTGTCTGTTTGTGAGAGATCATACCTTGAAAAACCAAACAGTCTGACAGTGTTTCCTTCATCTTGTGCCGCTTTAATGTGCACCATGGTAAAATAAGCCACAGTAAGTAATCAAGGAGAGGGGGCTGTACTTGGTAGGATAGGGATAGTGAAGGGTAAGAGCAGGGGAAAAGGAATGTATACAGCAATAGGCTGCCTAAGCTGTAAAAACTGAAACCTGAGCATCTGCACAGGATCAAATATCAAGGAAGGTAAGGGAAATGAAAGCAGAGCACTGGGAGAGAGAGAGGTGAGAGTGAACAAGGGAATGGAAAAGTGTGGGCCAGGAGAGTCTGAAGGAGGGCCCACTTAAGGAAACTTGGCGTGCGGATTAGGGAATTTTATCATGGTGTACTGTGACCTACTCTGGTTTCTGCCCACAAGGTATCAGATTTCCCTGGCTCTGCCCTATCCACACCACCTCTTGCTAAGAGAAGGAAACAAGCTTTTGTATGAAAACTATTTAATTATTTGAAACAGCAAAAGTTTAGTTTTTTCCAGAGTTGAACGGTGGCAGCAATGTTACGTTTGTGCAGTGCTGTGATTGGGTTTCACTGGTGATATTTTATGACAGTTTTGTAGACTTTTTTAAACGCTTCCTACTCCTTTTTCTACAAATTTGATAAGAGTCAGTTCAACTTATCAAGATGTTTATTGGTTGAACAAGATATTTTTGTCCTGGGTGGGAACAAAAGCCTGCTCTTCATCAAGCATGCGCTCCGCTTTCATAACCTGCCATGCAGATTTGGTTCCATTCCCAATACCACCTCGTTTCTGGAAGTGGCAGGTTGACAGATAGGACAGGGAGCAAAGACGAGGACAACATTTTCCTGAAGACATCGAGATAGACAGATGATGGTTGCTGGATTCACCCTTTCATTTTGTTTGAGTAATATGATCTAGTCTTGTTTAACACAAGAGAAAACGACATCAATGGGCAAGTGTCTTCTGTAACATGACCAAACCTCAGCAGTTGTTAAAAGTAGTGAAGTATATTCCAATCTAGTGCATAATAGTAACCAAAACCTCAGTTGGCCATTTGTGTTTGACGACATGTTACTTAAATTACTTAAATGTGAGTCATTTAGGAGTTATGCAGAGCGACTTACATTTTCATATTTTTTGTACTGATTGACTGTTGATATGATTATCTTTTGAGATCCATATTAATTAGTGGTGAGGAATCTGAGACATTCTGTATTTTAATGTTATGTAGCTGTGTTTGTAGTTACTGAGAATTATGAATGAAGTGGTGACTATGTGTCTCAATGTCTTATTAACTAGTACCAAGTAACTGGATTATTAATATAACACACAATTAATATCTCTCTGAGTCTGTAAAAGCTTTCCATTTTACTTCAATCACCAGATTAATATTGGAATTCTAAACTGTGACCGCAATTTAGTTCACAGTGAACAAAGCCACCACAAGGAGTAGCTAGAGTACATTGAGGCAAGGCAATCATATTTGTCTAACCCAAATGGCCAGTTGCATTGACAATCAGGATTTGAACCCATGTCTCCTGGTGCTGCCACTAACTGCAAGACAATCACTTGTTATATTGCTGTAGTAATAGGTGACATTGCTGCGATATAAGAAACATTTACAGGTCTCTTACCCATTTGTTCTTCTATGCCTTTGGTCTACAACAAAGTTCATAGGGCCTCACAGACCTTTGGAATTCTCAGTATTTTCAGAATTTCAATTTTCCCTTGACTGTCGAGCTGTTTTCTAGCAAGATAGAAACAGTAAAGTATCTGCATGAATGTATGTCCATTATCATTTTTACACACTTAATGTAGTTTTCAGTTTTTAACCGTTGAGTGGCAGCAGTGTTCTATTATCCTGACAACACCATTGTTTGGCCAGGTCTAAAATGTCCTGAAGTAACTCACCTCACCCTGAACAAATGTGCTGGCACAATGTAGTGGATGTGAAATGAATGTACACATGATTGAGCCTATATTGTCTCATTCAGTTCTTGTTGTTTGATTCACCTCTTGTGGGAAGACTATGTGAACATGAATATGCTGGAGATCTGTCATGAAGCAATGGTATGTGTGAGATGACGAGTAGCATTAGTTCCGGCGATTTAGACATAACCTGAGTTCACAAGTTTTGGCATCTTTCATATTCGTTAGGGGAGGGGGTGTTTGGCCGGTAGACTTTCTCCTAGGTTTCAAGTAAGAAGAGGGGCACTCTTCATTCTAGTTCCAAACTCCTAACACAAAGACCTAGAATTGAATTGACCTTCTGACTATTCACACAATACTTTAGTTGTGAGTTAACCAAGATTAGTGTAAGATAAAATGTATGCTTGCATTTAAAAAAAGACTCTGTTTTAGAGCATTTTACTGGTGTTCCATGCTTTGTGATTTCACATCTGCCATTTCTGATTCAGAGCTGATGTTATAACTGACGTTGATTATGCTTTTTCTTGTAATGAAATTACTTCCCTAATCCAGTGGTATTGACAGAGCAGCCCTTAATTGACTATTAAATGCTTGATTGAGTACTATTTTATTGACAGTTCAATGCTGGAATGTAATGAAATAACTCGTGTCTCATCAGGTTCGGGCTGAGCGGGCCAACTCATGGGCAGGCAAGGCGGGTGATCTCCATGGCAACCCGCCCTACTCCATGGTGAGCCCCTTTGTCCGTGTGAGACAATAGTACTACTCTCAGCCATAAACATATAGAAAGAGTTTGGCTATTGAGATTTCATTAAATTTTTTGGCAGCCTGATCATGTTTCCTGGTTAGCCTTATAGTCTTAAGTAACGTGATTTTCAGAGATTTTCAGATTTATACCCAAATAGCTTATGCATACAACATAACTGCACCTATAGTAGCACCTTTGAAGAAAACATACTCTACATATGATTTTGGTGTTACTATGCGTGTCTGAAATATATTGGTTAATGTTTAAAGGACTGTTGGCTCCTTTGCAATAGAATAGTGTTATTGTTCCCTTTTTAGGATGTAAGTTCTGATATGTTGTGTATTACTGCTTGGGTAGTTTTGCAAGGATGTTGCATGGTTGTTCCACCTAGCAATCTGAAAATGTATGCACTTACTGTAAATTGCTGTTGATGGATTAATAAAATGTGGTGTGAAAATGGGTTGGGTTGGAATTTCTCTAAAATGTGTGCAGATACTCTGAAATTCTTGTGCTGTATCAGGTTTAAAAGTTTTGGTATATAACATGAAAGTTATGTGGATTGGTTTCAACTGGAAGAAGTAGAAGATGATACTGAGGACTTGAGCAAAACCAGTCTGGGATAAGTCAAGTGTCAAGTTGTCCTAATAAGTGTGCACATATCTCTAGTTAGTGTTCTGCTATTAGGGACAAATTACTACCAGCGTTGGGGTGAATTCCATTTCAATTCAATGCAAATCAGGAAATGCTTTTTGATAAGAAACAAATAGAATTTAGAGTTTGGCTATCCTCTTGAATTGACAGGAGTCTAAATGGAATTGACTTCCACCCTTGATTGTTAATATTATTATATGAAACATTATGATATTATGGTATCAGGAAATTGGAGAAACATTTGAAATTCATGCAGCTTGGTTTCATAAAATAAGTATATTTGACCTAATTTCCTTTATTGCTTGTTGTGGAGTGGAGGAGGATCTTGTTCATATGCTACGATACCTGAGTATCCCTCATTGCCCCCCTCACTCTGTGACAGAGGATTCAATCTTATTAATCCTAATGTTCTGTTTAAATTTTGTGTCTCTTGTCTTGCAGAGTTTTGCGGAGAACACCATGAATGAGCTGCTTGGTTGGTATGGTTATGACAAGGTAGACCTGAGAGACCAGGACAACATTGACATACAGAACTACCCTGATGGAGAGGCACAACAACATATCTCAGTCCTGAAAGGTGCGCAAATCCATCAAGTTGAATATTTCTTTGTTAATTGCAGTGCGTAATAAAATCTTCTGCTGGGTGCTGGGTGGTAATCAAGGCTCACTTTCAATGCAGCTTACAGTGTATACATTTGGCTTTAGGAATTCAAGGGGTATAATTTCAAGAAAGCAAGTTCTTTAGTTCATTTAGGTATATTTGAATCCAGTTTTTGTAATACATTTTGTAAAATGTGCTGCTGATGATATGGGATATTTCCCAGTTATAAAAGCAACCACGGACTACACACATTCCCCAAAGATCCTGACATTTCTCCAATGCTACACCAGAGTTGACTAGAGAGTGATGCAGGTACATATTGGGTGAATGAAGGTTGGGTGGAATGACATAAATTGGATTAGCCACATTTTTGTAATCATCTTTGATGGGATAAAAGTTTTCAAGTTTCTGTGTGCTTTTTGCTCCGAACAACACTATTGGAAAGTTTTATTCCCGGTCTGTATCTGCAAGGAGTGAAAAAGAGCAAGCCTGTGTTAGGGCAGAGTGACAAGTGCACTCACAAGTAGCTTGGACAGCCTGAATCCTTTGCTATTAGCAATAAAATTGTCCAAAGAGGTCTGAAACAAGTTACATTTGGCACCAACATCTCCTAATTGGCAACACAGAAACAGCCTATGCAGGGGCAAGCCAACAGAGATTCCATCATCCGGAGTCATTGTTTGTTGTCATTGTTTTTCCCTGAAAGATTTGAGCCACAGAAATTGAGTTTAATCCTGTAGCATTAACAACATTTTGAACAGTTCCCCCTGCCCAACCTTTTCATATGCAGTACTAGTAAAAAAAAAAAAGTAGCTTGAACCCCATTTGTGACTAACCTGATTAAGCTTTTCAATCAGCTAGTTATTAGAATCAGGTGTACTAAATTTGAGTTGGAGAGAAAACCTACAGGACAGTAGATTTCCAGGAACAGGGTTGGGCAGCCCTAGCCTAGGCCAATATACTTAAATAATATAACATGGTTGAAATAGGCCTCAATACATTCATTAGGTGTAAGTGTTTATTCTATAAGTAATACATAACAAATTATATTTGAATAACATGGTTCTAAATTTGAAGCCGTAGGTAAAATTATACTTTTTGGAGCTAATCTGTCATCGGTATTGTGGAATAATTACATTATTAAGTTAGTGTTGACACCTGGTCTAGCCAAAGCAAATGCTTTCTCTTGTGTTGTTTATAGAAATGCATGCTACAACTTCCGCCACTGCTGGAAAAATGCTTGCTGAAACACTTAACTTCCATTGTTATTGGGTAACAAGGCCCAGAGCTGCACTACTGAAGTGAACAATGACACCCGTTTCCATTGCTTTACAGTAAGTCAGAAAAGGCCAACACACTCCACTTTTGTCTCCCTCAGAAAACTCTTTGCCAAAAATCCCCGGAGGATCAGGGGAGAACAGTGATGTCTCCCCAAACCAAGCCAATAGCTCCCACTCTACACCAACTTCAAGGAATGGAGTGACAGAGTCCTCCACTACCCCGTCCACTTCCACACCCAGCACCAGGGAGCACGGGAACATGCCCATCATAGTCCCACTGATCCCACCCCCCATGATCAAGCCACCAGCGGGTAATGGACCTCTCACACACACCTAAACCCACATACATTTGTGTATCAATTTAACGTGTATTTAACACTAAGTAAACATTTATTGATAACATTAGCAGCAGCTCCCAACTGCTTTCTGTATCCCCTAACATTCTTCCATCTTCTGTTGCACTATTTCATTCTGAATCTCATTCCATAGCATTTGTGTAGATTTCCTCAAAATGAGGGGTTTATACAAATCAAATCCTCATTGACTGGAACCTCTCTTACCAGTTTTGCTTTCTGGCTTTGGCTAATCCTCATAGTTTATGGGACCAATCCAGTGGTATTGACAGAGGTCAGTTTCTGGGACCAACCATAGCATTTTGTTGGTTTTAGTGATTTAGAAGTGATATTGAAACAATTGAGACTCTCTTGGAGAAGAAACTAGCACCCAGTGTGACAGTGCCCTGCAGTTAAGTGTTTCTGTCAGAAAGTTACACAACGTATTTCAAAGAGCGTGAATGTAAATATGAAATCCACTATGTTACTTCTTGTTGATTGCTCACTGAATCTCTCAATCAATCAGGGCTGACTATTTCTAGCCGCCTGCACCCCCACAAGAAAGATATTGGCTCTTAGATGCCAATCACTCCACTCTGATTATTATTAAAAGTGATATCATTCAAAATATTGACCGGGTAAAATTAATGGTGCTGGTCAAGAAGCCATTGAAGCCTGGACAAATAATCATTGATCTGTACAGTATCAACTGAGACAAACAGATGATGTAGTTAATTACGAACATAAATACATAGAAAATACGTGCTATGGATACATATTTAACAATTTTCATATTGTTGACCTTTGCCTTTAGGCAGGGGTGTAGGGGAGTTGTTGAACGGGAGAGCAAAATGGAGGCAGGTTACCTTGTGAATTGGAATGTGATGTCTGGTCGCGGGTGGAGTCCCACCTTGTAAATTATGTGGTGCTGAATGCGGAAAATATAATTCCCTTGCTCCCTCTCTAAAAACAACAGAAATATACCAAAAGATGGATTATCAGTCTGACGAATAACTGAAATCTAAATTGTCAAATATTCAGTTTTGCAATCAGAAATGACCAACAGAATTCTGTTAAGATACAAAACAAACATCACTCATTCTCCTCTTCCTGCTGTTTTAAGTGTCAGTATCACTCTTAGTGGAAATGTACATGGGCCTGCTGGCCAGGCAGAGGGCTTCGTTTAACCAGAAGTGTGCCATGAGACACCAGAGGCTCATCAGCCTGCTGTGCCGAGTGACTTGGCATCCCCCTAGAGGTGTCCCACAAACTCGCACAGCACAGGAGGTAAAACAGATGGTGTGGTCCCTCTCTCACAGCTCAACACCAACTCCAACCGCCCCCACTCCCACTTCCCATCTCACCGCCCCCCAACTTGTACCCCTTTTGAATAATTCATATGCTCTGCCGGAGCAACAGAGGAGCTTTTGAGGTGCAGGTACTGTACACTGGATGGTATTTTATATGGGCACTGCATAATTACAGTACCTGGCACCCTCCCAGTAGATGGGAGAGTCCAGAAAAATCTGAAAGCAAGTGAACCACCTCGAATGACCTTTTCGAATGAAAATAATGAGATGCTTGGAAATAAACACTTTCCCTTGTGCGTCGTGCCTGAATATTTATTTAAGTACCGCCATGTTGCCATGGGAATTTTGAACATACATTTTTGGGAAAAAATGAATAATGGAGGGATGTAAATAGTAAATATCATAGAAATATTTCCTGGAAAATGAATCTCCTGCACCTCTATTGACATCTACATCATCCATCTACACAGAGCTGGGCCATGCAGCAGGAGCATAAAGGAGCATAAGCTATGCATGCTGTGGCCACGGAGCTATCTTTGGGCCTCCTGGGAGTTATTGCCCTTAATTGAGAATTAGTCTTTCCTTTAAAACAGATTTGCACTATGGATCCATTAAGCTTAACAGGAGGGAAAGGTCTTCCCAGTATCCACCACGGTGTGATATGGGGGGGAGTGAAGGTGAAAGACTAATGGGCAAAAATGTTTCACCTGTGCACACAGATCTAATGTGATAATTGTGAATCATTGGAAGTCTCACTCAAAGAAGTCTCTCAATAAAGTAGAACGCAGAGGGGCTAAAAACCAATGGCAATTACCCAGCAGCTTTTTTTAAGACAAGCGAAGCATTTGAGGTCATGGAGGACTAATTTTAACGAAGTTGACTCAGCCGCAACGTTTTAAAATGTACACATTTTTTGGCTACATACACTGTTTAGGGCATCTCTGTCCGGTAACTGGTGAGAGCGCTTCTAACTTGCCTTGATGACTGCGAGTGGGAAGAGCTCTCCTTTTTTGCTTTGAAGGTTAATACTGTCAGGTTGCATTGTTGGTAAAATCAATCACATGACAAGATTTGACCGGTGGCTTTCAGGCTGTTTGGGGGCTGGGGAAAGAGAGGAGGTTTAGGGATTGGGAGCCAGCAGTTGCGCTGTCTTTATGCTCTGTTCCAGTTCCAGCTAATTTGGTTTGTTATGCTGTTATCCTCACACTGTGTCTGTTTATGTTCGTCCCCTAGATGAGGATTTGTCCAATGTCCAGATCATGTGTGCTTGGTGTCAGAAGGTTGGCGTGAAACGCTACTCCCTCAACATGGGTACTGAGCTGAAGAGCTTCTGCAGTGAGAAGTGCTTTGCTGCCTGTCGCAGAGCCTACTTCAAGAGAAACAAGGTACACTATTATCATCACTTCTCCCTTATTATTTAACCAACTATGCAAGTGCACCAAATCCATGTGATACATTGTTTCCTCCCAATATTCACTCCTTCAGATTTCTGTAATTAAGATGCTGTAAAACACTTGCTAATCCTTTGAAATTGTAGTGCCTAGTATTTCAGCTTTGCATATTATCTCTATTTGGCTTGGTGAAAAGTCCACAAACTTTAGCACTTTGGATATTTTGCTCCTAAATGTTGCCCTTTTTTAACATGCAGACTTGTTACTCAGTTTCGTCATATACACCCTCATTGCACATGCAGATCAGTTGAGTTGCAAAGGTTCTAATGATTAGATTGTCTTTCCAAAGACAGACAGTCATTAAGTCAAATAGTATTTAAGTTTGTCCTGAAGTTAAACATTCTGCTTTCTTTCTTGTACCTAAGCTTGGATATATAAGGAATTACAGTGTAAGTATGATATGTCTTTATTCCTTTCCCTTGTATGTCAAAAGTTAATTTTTCATTCAAACATAATCACTTAGCATAGCTCTGTATCCTACCAGCTGTGAAAAAGGAAGTACACGTTTGATCATACCGGATAGGTGATCCCAATTCTCTTTCTGTTCACACTATTTTCGGAGCATGTGTTGCTTTGTGCCTTCTGTGTTTTCTTCCAAAATTGTTGCGCATTTCTACTTGTAATGTGAAAGTAAACTAAAATCAACTGTTATTTAAACTTCCAAGATTGCTGTATCTAGAAATACCAATGTGAAGAGTTGTCCAGGGACAGTTCCCACATTGGGGAAAACAGACATGGTTAGAGCACAGAAGGGCCTTGTCTGCTGAGGTGGTGCACATTCTAGGTTATGTCTCTCACTCTCACATTCATGCAGGCCATTTGTGTAAGTGATATCCACATGTTTCTTTTTTCATGTACCCACAAGGTTAGCCACAACAACAAACCCTCCAGTCTTTTCAACAAAAAATGGCATGGCTAAAAATGTATCTTGTGTCTGTGTGTGTCTGAAAGTGGAGACAGGACATAGCGAATAGGATGGTGTAGGGGTGGGCAGAGGAGACGCATCGTGTTTCGCTAAATATCTACAGCTGCCTCGTCTGCGTAACCCAATCTCCTCCTATGGCGAGCGTTGTGGGGAGGATTTAGTTCCTCCTATTGCCAGTGCACAACACCATCCGTCCAGTGTCTGGTTTATTTGACAGATATTTAAGAAATACAGTACCAGTGAAAGGTTTGGACACTCATTCAAGGGAATTTCTTTATTTTTCTATTTTCAAAATATTAGAAATATAGTGAAGACACCCAAACTATGAAATACCACATATGGAACCATGTAGTTACTAAACAAGTGTAAAAAAAAAATCCTTTGCCTTGATGATAGCTTTGCACATTCTTTGCATTCTCTCGACCAGCTTATGTCTGTACTGTTGTAGTCCATATTATGGCAAGGACAGCCACCATACAGAACTGTAATATATGGTAATGAATGTATGTAACTTATATGTCTTATTTGAGCATATATGTTGTAAACATATATTTGGTTTGATCAATACGTATATGTCAAAATATATAAGAATTGGCCATTTTCATATATGATAATTTGCAATTAACATATATGATTATGTATTTTAAAATATGTTTTAAGTCTTAATGTATATGGCCATATATTCGATTTCTGAATGGGAAATAAGCGAAGAAAAATGACAGTCCATTATAACTTTAAGTCATGTTCAGTCAATCCATAAGATTTTAGGAACGTTGAAAAGTTTCAAGCACTATGATGAAACTGGCTCTCATAAGGTCGACTCTGGAAAGGAAGACCCAAAGTTACCTCTGGTACAGAGGATAGCTTTAGAAGCCTCAGAAATCAGCAATTAATTGCACCTAAGATAGCGCCTCAAATAAATGCTTCACAGAGTTCAATTAACAGATACATCTCAACATCATCTGTTCTGAGGAGACTGTGTGAATCAAGCCTTTATGGTCAAACTGCTGCAAAGAAACCACTTTTAAATGCGTAAGAATAAGTTTTGCTTGGTCCTGGGAAATGAGACATGGGCAGTGAGACATGGAAATTGGACCAGGCACAGTAGAAATTTACATTAGACTGGTGGAAATCTGTTTTTTGATCTGATGAGTCCACATTTTTTATTTTTGGTTCCAATTACCCTTGAATGAGTAGGATCCGGTTTCCTGACATGGCATTTACAATGGTTGAACGATGGACATAGTCTTAAGATGGACTTTGTTATGATGGACGCCTGTTTCCCAAACCATCACATACGTTGCTTTTATAAAGTGTATCGTAAGTGCTATGTTATGGCTGTTGGTCTTGGAATTGGGCCATATTTGGGGTTTGGAATGGAATTGGACGTATTTAAATATACCTTATTTCATTTCGATAGAGCTTGATTACTCAACAGAAGCACATAATATTGCTGGGGATGTATTCTACTATGCATAAATAGGAACATTTGAAACTCAAAGAAGTAGACTAGTGAAATTTAGAGTGGACAAAACATTGGCCCTGTCCCAATATGCGCACTATGCCCTAGGGTCTTCTGCAAAGTGAACTTAGCAGCACAAGTGCGCAAGGGCCCAAAGCTGTTAAGAGCAGAATTGGGACAGTCGCCACTTTTCCCGGTTGTCCTACCTGCACCAAAACAACCGTTTTGCTTCCCCATCTGTTGGCTGTTCGAAAGTACGCAAGAGGGCGCTGATGATCACCCCTGGAGAACAACACAACAGAATTGGGACACCCTACGGTGTTGCACCCCTTAGTGAGAACGTGTAACTGAAAAGTGCGGATATTGGGACAAGATCATTATTTCCAACCAATGGGGTGGACTTAAGCCAATCAAAATCATATCTCTAGAAATCGACTACATGACATCATATACCAGTTCCTCCACTGTGGTAGAGGCACCAGCATCTATCCATCAACAGTAGCCTACCAGTAGCCTACAATGCGGGGGTTTCAGACTCATGAAAGTAAATTTTTAACACTTTTTTTTAACACTTAATTATTTGTTGTTGTTGTTTTCTTTATGCTCCATTGACAATTGCATTCAATAACATTCACATCCACTCACGCACTTATTATATAATTTGTCTAAATAAATGTGTCTAAATTAAAACTGTTTTGATAATCTTTCTGTTGCCTTAATATTAACTGTTTGTGATCACTCCTCACATGTTGAGGGAGGTGCTATTTCACATAAATAGTGAAGTGCCTGTTACAATGGAATAACGATTGCTCCGGAGCACTGGTTAATTAAAGAGCGATGTTACATGCCAGTTAAGTAACAATGTTTTGGGGAAACGCACCAATAAAATAATGAGGCACTTGAGTGCATCTTATGATCATCATACTTTGGGAAATCGGACCTAGATCCTTTCAATCTTTAAACGGGCAGTATACATTTAGCAGTTTAGGATAGTAAACAGATGTCATAACTCACCTACACTCCCTCACTCTTCCCCTTATATTGTGTGTACAGAAAAAGCAGTATAGAAGGTACAGAACCTAGCAGAACCTAGCTGACATTTTATAGCACATTTCCAGCGCAATACACCTTTTTCTTCTAAATTTTTTTCTCCTCCATGCTCCTCTAGAGACGTGTACACTTCCAATTCCATCTCTCTTTGTCTCTGAGGTCCCTCAAGGCAAGAGGGGCAGAGTGCTTGTATACGTCACCACAGTAATGTCACATCACCCCAAACAGACACAATTCTTTACACACAGGCTTTTGCCAGCACTGCTCTGACACACTGCAATATACTTCAGCTTCTGGATCAAGTGTCAAGGAAGACAAACTGAATAATAAAGGTGTGTGTTACCTGCCAGACTTGTGACTTCTGGCTAGGGAACCTCTAGGCCCCGATGTTGCAGCAGAAGAGCCTAGTAAGAGAGGTGATTATTTCATAGCTGACAGCGGATATCATAAAGTGCAAGAGGAAATCAAAAAAAGGAGTTTGAGGAAAGGAACTGGATCTTTACCTTGTAATACGTAGCTCTCACTCTCTATCTGGATGTATAACTTGACCAGATAGATTGCTTTAGAACAATATTAAATACATCTGTTTATAAATGTTGAAATAAAGGTTTTTGATTAATAGAAATCACAGATCATTTTTTGTGTTTGGATGGATCTAATGTACCAACAGAGTTACAATTTAATTATTTCGCTGTTAGCTAATTGTTAGGTCATTTTAAAATACTGACTTCCTGCAAAATTATAATATGACATGAAGTATTGGTGCACAATACATATATTTGATAAGCATGAATAAGATTGTAATTCCACAACCAAACAGGAAGAAGATCATTTTTACACAAATGATCTTGTTTGCTGGGTAATCTGATAAGATGGAAGGCATAAGCTGTCTGTTTTACCTAGGTTGGTGAAAAGTTATGTATTTTTGTGTTTGTGTATGCTTGCACCTGTGCGTGCATGTGCGTGTGTGTATGTACTTGTGTGGGCGTATGTATGTGTAAAAGATGACTAGATTTCGAAATAACAAACTTTGCAAAATCTCAACTCTATGGGGACAAAAAGTAGGACACGTTCAACTTTCTACTTTTGTCCTGTCAAATATTTATTTTAATTCCTGCACACTTCCACCACATTCCTTCAAAACAATTTCTGATTTATCCAAGTTTGTTAGACAATGCTGTTGCTGTAACAGTAATGTACACAATTGTATGTGTGTTTGTTACAAAGCCTCAATGAGGAAAGTTTCTGGTAATAGGTATTTGAGAGAAGGCGAGTTTGGTACAGCGATGGATGTAAGTTACCACCTTTAACATGCAATTCTTATGAGGTTAACACATCTGATAATGCGAATGTCAACAGTGATTTAACTTCTAAGTTATCATTATTTATGGGATCCTTGAGATTGGACAACTCAATGAGTGTCTGTTTTGGTGTGTGTTTAAAGGAGAGATAGAGAGGTTGTCTCTCCCTTCAGTATCTTTTCAAAACACACCTCTTGGCAGGTGAAATGTACATACACCTGGACAGGCACAGATGCCCAGATGGAGGCTTGGACAGCGACAGCTGGTGTTCCACTCCCTCTGGGCATTGGAGTCACTAATGGGCGCACATACCGTTGGTGTGTTGCTGTGATACCATGTTTACACTGGACACTTTAGCCAGACTGCAACTGTATTTAGTTGGCATGGTACGGCCAACAAAACAACTTCACATCCTTTCTGTGATTTAAAGTAAACATTGAATAGTAATTTAGGAGTAACTTTTAGAAGAGTAACTTTTGGAACAGCTTTCTTTCCAAAAAGTGTATAGTGGCATTTCATCACCCATAATTACTGTAACAGCAACCAATTATTTGAAATAATTACTAATTATATGTTTTTTGGAAGGGTTGTTTCTAATGGTGGCTTGACTAATTTGAACCCTTTTCAGCCCATGTACGGGTTTTTAGGAGGTACTCTGTATAAATCCAGGCTCTTTATACAACAGGGTGTGGCAGGATTGTTAATAAATGATGTGGTGTCCCCATTGTATGACTGGACTTTCACTATGATTTATAGTAAAGGATATGCTGTCCCTATTTTATAACTGGAATTTTTATATGATTCCTAGTCAATGATGTTCTGTCCCCATTTTATAGCTGGACTTCCATTGTGATTCCTAGGAAAGGATGTTGAGTCTCCATTGTATTACCAGACTTTCACTATGATTCCTAGTAAAGGATATACAGTCCCCATTGTATGACTGAACTTTCACTGATTCCTGGTAAAGAATGTGCTGTCCCCTTTTCACATCCTGGTAAAGGATGTGCTGTCCCCATTGTATGACTGGACTTTTACTATCATTCATAGTAAAAGATGTGCTGTCCCCATTGTATGACTGGACTTTCACTATCATTCCTGGTAAAGGATGTGCTGTCCCCATTGTATGACTGGACTTTCACTATCATTCCTCGTAAAGGATCTGCTGTCCCCATTGTATGACTGTACACTTTGTGTCTAGTGCTTGTTGAACTCTTTCTCCTATGCTTTCCTTCTATGTTTTTCTGTCTATGTGTGTATATGCACCTCATGCCTCATCCACTGGCACCTCATTAGCACTATATGTAAATGAATTGGCACAGGGCCAGGGGGTTACAGCACAAAATGGAGTGTGGGTAATGACACAATGACACGTAAGTGAGTGTGAATGTGTGTGTGTTTAAAATTCATTGCTTGCCGATTTGTGGCCACACAGTGTCTAGTGCCAAAGTAAAAATTGTGAGCATACTATAAACTTAGTATTGCTGGTAGCTTTTAAATATTCTTTAAAGTTGTACCTCAGAGCATTTCAAACAGTAGTTTTGAAGCCAGTTTCAAGAGCTGATTTACTTTTTACAGTAATACGTGTTATGACCAGCAAAAACATAAATAACAATATTTTACTAGTCGAGTGATAAATTATGGATTCAATTTGTGCTGTATGTTACCAATTTGTTGGATACTCAAGATCCTCTAGTGCATCTTAAATCTTTATTTCTGGAACTTTGCTTGTGACACTCTTTAAAAAAATTCTAATCCAATCAGTTTTGTATTTAGTCCCCTGATAAAAACATTTAAAGTGATGTACCGTCGCAGAAAAGTATTGTCTTTCACAGGTCATAATGATACAAACAATACATAATCTTAGCTCTTCTGCTATCATTATGATCAATAACCATAATTATTAACATACAGTAAAAAACACACCTTCACCCACAAACACACATCTTCACACCCAAACATATAAATAATCAATTTCTACACAGTTTTCTTTTTTAGTTGATGAGATCCTGCATACGATTCTGCAACCCAAATGCATGCTCACCATTTTACCATTGTGTCTTTCCATTCATAAGTTTGTTGTTGTTTTCCCTTTTTTTCTGTTCACCTGTTTATTTTGTCCGTTCATAAAAAGAGGCCGTTATTTCTCCCCTCAGGCGAGAGACGAAGACGGCCATGGTGAGAAATTACCCCAGCACAGCTATTCTAAGGATACGCCCAGGCTTGTCTTCAAGACAAACAGCGATGTGCTTGTAAGGACTAAAACATTTAACAACCAGATAGTTTACACATCTATGCCTAAATTAGAATTGTAATAATATATTTTAATATCCATGACTGTCTGATGTGTTGAATAATGTAAAGATGTTTGTTTTAAGGAGAATGTGCTGTTAGTTAAGTTTTTAGTCTTTTTGTGCAAACATTTATTGAAAGTAAATCACAACCTTTTTTCATTCAAATTGTTTTAATTTTTTCATGTTCATCTGGCATTGTGTTAGGTTCAGATGTTGTGTTCTCTCTTCATGCATAATTTTACATTTTCTGACAGTTTCATCTTGACCATTTGTGGCATGTTGACATTTCAATACATTTCAAACCGGTAATTTAATTGGACATAAGATGAAGGTTTAAAGAATAGCTCTTCAAAATGGACAAATGGACATTTATTTTCTGGTTCAGTATATATTTTTTCTTTATTTGTGTTGGAATAGGCCCATAACTTGATTTTCAGTTTTCTTAACATCACGTGATCTAGATATGCCTTCCCCAAGCAGATACTGGGCCCCATAAACTACTCTCCCAAATAATAATCTATCATCAGATACTGAGCCCAATTTTAAAATATCCCAGATAATTCTCTCCTCCCTTCAGATGCTGGTCCCCCTAATATGTGTTCTCAGGTGATATTATCTCTCATCAGATATTGGTTCCTATAATATACTTAACCAATATGAGTCTATCGTCATGTGGGCGTGATTGAATTTGGTCATGTTGGTCATTATGTGTCGTCTGATTCTGTTATGTTTGTGCTAGCACATCATTTTTCTTTTATGGTGTTCAGCAGAATCTTGCGAACCAGGCGGTATAAGCCATTACGGTAAATGCATTTGCGGTCTTTTTGCAGACCAGGGGTGCCCTAACAACCACTAAGACGTCTATAAATATCAAATTGATTTTGACTCAAACGCATTGTACTTAAATGTCAGGGGTGGCTGTGTTTTCACATGGACAATCGCCATGAACAAATGGTTGGAGCTACAAACTTCTAACTCCATTTGAATTAGGAGTGTCTCTGGGACTTCTGGATGTTTACTTTTGCTGTAAGATGCCCACAAGCCATGCTACCAACTAAAAGCTAAGCTATGAAGTCAGTGGAAAATCACCCTCATAAGGTGGGCTTACAGATACATTACAAATGAATTCCTTATAAATTACCATTTGGAGCTAAATACAGTAATAATATATTCGGTATTCAGTAGATTCTCAATGAGGTTGTTTTGGTTTTGCTCTGGGACACCCACAGGCTGATCTACATTGGTAAGGATTAGCATTGTACGCTTAGGGAAAATGGATAATAAGGGTAAACAAAATGTTTTTCTCAAACAGTAAAATCAAAATAAATACCCCCATTTTGGATAGAAACAAAGCAAAGAAGTTAATAATTGAACAGAACTTCCCATTTTATGGAAAACATGCTATATTTTTTGTAATAAGTTTTTTTGCACAATAACACTGAAGGCACTTTCATTGTCATACCAAATATGTTTCTGCCATTTTTTCATGAAAGCTACATAAGTCCTTAATCTCCATATCAAAATATAACAAGAAACCAAGCAAGCCTAGTTAGGCTGGACCGCAATAAAAAGTGTTGATCCTTGGTGCCCTCCTGAGATTTGAACCCAGTTTGCTCACATGAAAAGACAAGAGAATCGTGTATCCTGAACGTATCTAACTAATATCCACCAGACCTGTTTTATTTTAAACTTCCGATCACATAGCTAATGAAGGTTGTAGCTAGCGAAGCTTTTGTCAGTCTTGAACATATCCTGAGGCATAATATGTTATGACAGTGACAGGACTTGAATGCGAGACCTGTTGTTTCGTAGTCTGCATCTCTAACCACTACGTTATTTAACAACGTGTAGCCAGTCAGCCTGGCACTCAATCACTCACTTACTCACTCAGTAAGAGACATTTGCTCTTCTAGGCCGACTCAGCTTACACGGTCCAGCAAAAATATCTATGCAAAATTTTCTGAATTTAGCGCCTTTGACCTGTATGCATTAAGCAATAAGGGACAAGGGAGAGTGGCATATTGCTTGCTAATATACCACATCTGAGCTCTGTGTCCAGGCACTACGCAAATCTCTGTGCCGATGAACATTTCATTTCCGTGATATATTGGCATTATACCACAAACCCTCAAGACAATTTATTGAGATTTTAAACTGGTTACCAAAGTAAGTAGAGGACTAAAAGTTGATGTGATGGACTACCTGGGATATATAGTCACACTCATATACTGAAAATGTATAATGTCACAAACCACACTATCCTGCAATCAGATACTGGTCCCGATAATATACTGCACCAGATAATTATATTACTCCAACAGAAATGGCTACTTCAACACATATCATCTCACGCACCATCACATTCTGTTACCTTGTTACTCAGTTTGTTTAATTAAACAGCAAGGCTTAATTAAACAAAATGGGAAGACTTTCTAAACTAAATCAAAAGTGCAAGTAGGGCTGCTTAAATCAATGTTATGGCAAAGCGGTTACTAGTAAGAATTGTTCAATTACACTTAAATTTCTTACACCTTAAATTCCAGACAAGTAGTACAGTGAACAATGCAAGTTAATCAATAAAAACACAAAAATGACTAAATAAATCATGTCCGTCTCAACTTGATAGGTGGTTAGGTAATTACCTACAGCAAAGCAAATGGTTAAACAGAGCCAAAGCAACCGCCAGTACAATGGCAGTGGTTTAAATAAATGACCATAATTACATTCAACTGAAAACATCTGTGTGCAGGAGAGGGAGAGAGAAGAGACAGAAAAAAGAACTCCATTAGGGTAATGCACAGTGAAATTTCACTCACAGTGCAGAAAGTCGTTAAGTGCTCTCCATCTGTCTTCTTTTTCAGTCTAGAAAAATTTAACACATTTATTATTTAAAATATCCAGGATTACCATAATTGAACTCAAGTCTTAGCACACTTTTTTTACCTCTGGCTCATTGTGTTCGACAAGATCAAATGAGCAGTTTAAAAAGATTACCGATATCAAACGCTAAATGGTGCACTATATATCTTTCACCTGTGTGAGTTCCCACACAACACTAGTCTTTGATACCTTTAAAGCTGACCACTATAACAGTGCAACAGAGCCCTATGAAGGTGGTATCTGGTTGTCATGGCTATAACCTGAAGCCTTTCCTATTGGCTGACATCTAGTGATGGAGAGACATTTCTTTTTAACATTAAAACCAAATTACGGATTAGATTGTCAGTGACTGATTTGTCCATAGCTTTGACATGTGTGATCTGTCAATTGACAGACGGGGAAGAGGATAAGAAAGAGCGATTCAAGGACAGTGAATGAATCGCGGTGGCCAATCAACTGACATCTAAGTAGGTACTTCATGGAATATCTTTAAGCACCAGAATGACAAACGTGTAACAGATTTATGAATCAGGACAGAGTTCAGAGAAGGACACAAATGTAGGGAGTTGAAAAAATGGAAAATGACTAGGGTCCCCAAAGTTGTTCCTGACGTTGAAAAGAGTCAATGAGCAATTCAAATCTGAAGTTGTCCTGACTTGTTTGTGTGTGTGTTATATGTCTCTGCTTGGTCGTACATGTTCTGATCTATGTGATCTCTGAAAGATGAAAGGGTTAGGATCAAAAGGCTCTAATGTCAGTGAGTTACTTAGTCGTCTTTCAGTAACCATCCCACTATTTGTTAGTATTCCGCAAGGAGGGTCATGGTGTTTGTGATGGATGGACGTCGTTGAGGGGCCAGACAGCTGATTAATTATCTTCAGTAATTCCCAGCCCCATCCCTCTGAGCTGGCAGTGAGTTGTGTGTCGGGCTGTGTCACATCTCCCTGGCCCACCCATTTCTATCCACTTGCCAGGGTCACGTTCATTATCTCAGGTACACAAATTCATTTAACTGCTTGGAAGCTACGTGATGATTGGACATTCACAGTGTTACTGAGCATTTTATGCAACAAAATGATCCCGGTCACTCATTAAAGTTGCACATCAGTTGTTACCGGTAATGAATCATAGCATCCATCTAGATGATGCTCAGCTATTTTTCAACAAAACAAATAGAACTCCATCCAGCTGTAACTCTCACTTTGTGCCCTGTACTGGCAGCCAGTTTGTTCACCTGTCTCTGTCTACCCATCCCACTCACCCACCACAATCATGTAGCCCCAGTCATAATCATGCCTTACTGGAAAAACCTTTTACTTCAGGCTGTTATGTCCTGCAGCTGTGCCTGTGGCTATGGTCCCACATGGATCAGTGGTTTCATGTGTACCTAAGTGTTTCTGTATGAAGGAATATAAAGATGTGACAACCTCATGGCAGGTGTACTGTAAATGGGAATAACAAGTCTGGACAAAGTGTTGTTCATGAAAAAGCTTTAAGTACCCCATCCAGATTTCGACTACAAACCTCAAGTGTGGCAGCAGTGTATATAGGAAATTCTATCACTCGTTCCCATGCACGTTCTTAGACGTATTTCGGGATTATGGTTAGACTGCTATTATGCCTTTAAGCATAGAAATACAGATGTGTTTGACAAACGAGTGTGTAATAATACACAGGTGCAGTCCAGATGGACTTTTATTTACTTGATTACATTCTAGTTTTTTACCTACTGGCAATGTATAATTTTGCAGACTTTTTGTCTGAAATGTGCTTTGTCTGTAGTGCATTGATCTGATGATGTCTTTTGTCTTGTGTCTTGTGTAACAGGTCTGTGACTGGTGCAAACACATCCGCCACACCAAGGAGTACCTAGACTTCGGTGCTGGGGAACGGAGGTTGCAGTTCTGCAGTGCCAAATGCCTGAACCAGTACAAGATGGACATCTTCTACAAAGAAACTCAGGCGGCACTGCCGGGTGGATTGTGTAATCCAGGCCACAGTCCTGTGGAGGGCAAGTCCGAGAGCAACACCGGGGTACAGCTCCTCACACCCGAGTCCTGGGGCACGCCCCTGGGTGACTTACGACGCAAAGCCCCATCCCCTGGGGGAAACCCCTCTGTGCCAGTTCCATCCAGTTCCACCGCTGCCTCTCCCTCTGAGACAGGCACTGTTTGCTCTCCTTCCTCATCATCTGTCAAAAATCACACACCCAGACCCCATGAGAGCCCCACCTTGCCCCCTCCCCCACACCCCTCTCTGCACCCTCCTATGGGAGTCCCTTCAGGCAGCCCCCCCATGGTGATGACTCCCAGGGGGCCCGTACCCCTGCCTTTCTTCATGGAGCACCAGATGATGCAGCAGTTGCGCCAGCCCTTCCTTCGCCCACCTACTCATGGCCCAGGCCCCAACAGTCCCCTGTCCAATCCCATGATCCCTGGAATCGGACCACCACCACCGCCCAGAACCTTGGGTCCCCCATCCAGCACCATGCATCGGCCCCAGTTCTCGCCCCACCACCACCCCTCCTCCAACCCTAACCTGGGAGGGAACCCTCCAGGGATGATGCCACCCCATCCAGGTCTACACATACCCGGTTTTCCCTTCCACCCCAACATGATGCCAAATGGGCCAATGCACGTGCCGCCTATGATGAACTTCGGCATGCCTTCCCTCGCCCCCCTGGTGCCCCCACCCACCCTTCTGGTCCCCTACCCTGTCATCGTGCCCCTGCCCGTACCCATCCCTATCCCAATACCCTTTCCCTTCAACCCCAAGACTTCGAAGGACAACCCCAGCAACAATGACACCCTTGCCGGTTCAACAGGGAAGGCCACTGATTTTACAGAGCCTAGGCCATTTTCCCCTGGTACATCCAGAGCGGAACACAAAAGGACCTCTAGTTCCGGGGTGCACTCTCATGGCTTCTTTGGCCATTTTGGCACAGACAGGAGTAGGACTGATGTGGTGGACCTGACCGTAAAGACAGAGAGTCCAGGGAGTGCCAACACCTTGGGCCTCTCCCTTTCTGACGGCTCTGGGCCTTCGCTCCAAGATGGCGTAATCGACCTGACTCTGGGAAGGCGGTCACGGCTGCAGCAGGTCATCCAGAGGGTGGTGCCCAGTATCCAGGTGAAAGGGGAGCCGGACGGGGACTCATTTAGCCCCCCACCCTCTGGACCATCCCCTCTGGATGCCTCAGGGCCGGGTAAGGGTAACAGCAGCCTAGAAGACATGAGCCAGGAGATCAGGGAGGCCATTAGCGGCTCTCTGGAGTCAAGCTCCCTGCCGTGTGGCCTGGCCGCTTCCCCCCAGCCAAACCAAAACTCCCACCCCGCACATCTCCTGAACCACCATAGCATCACACGGACCCAGCCCTGCAGCCCCACTGCCCCCTGTAATGTCATAGTAAATGGCAGCAATCAATCCATAGACAGCCCTAGCCGGAGCACGCTACCCACGTCTTCTTCCGATCCTGGTCGCAGAGGTGGAGGAGGTGGCGATGATCCTGCCAACTGCGAGCTAGAGGCGCTGAAGGAGAACAGCTGTTCGGTGGCGGACTGGGAACCAGGTAAGAAGGGCCCAAGTGAGGAGACAGCGCAGGGGGGCACTGGGGAAAGCAAGCTGGAAGCCAACGGCGATCTTCCGGATCTGGACGATGATGACGACCACGCCTATGCACTGCCCCTGCTGCTGCCCAAGGCTGGTTGCGTCATCCAGCCCGTGCCAAAGCCCAGCGACAAGGCAGCCATCGTGTCCTGCAGCCTCATCGCTCCCCTGTCGACAAGGCCGGGGAGCCCCGAGCTGGAGCCGCCGCTAAAGAGGAGGTGCCTGCGAATACGCAATCAGAACAAATGAGGCAGAAAAGGTTGGTCTCACGGTGCCCCAATCAGAGGACCCAAAGAGGCCCCCCTCCCCCTCTCATCATATCACCACTTGCTGACCCTACAAGTGGTGTGGGAATAATAGCTTTTTGGTATGCACAGCTAGGTTTCCATCAAATTGGCGTCCGACTTTGATGCAAGTGTATTAATTTCAGCAAAAAGAAAATATGCTAATTTTCCCACCAGGGGTGTGTTTTTTTTTAAAACAGTGCCTGAGGCACATATATGAGCTTTGCTTGCATTTTAAAGTACCAAATACATCTGAAGTTACTGTTCAAAAACTGTTGAACAGTAACTGTTGAACGGCACTAGTCCTCTAGCTCTCGCAATGTTTTTGCGTATCATGTCAACAGAAATATAACTTGGAAAATAGAAGAAAGCCGATTCCAAACCACTTTCCCCACCATGTTAATTCCGTAATAACCTATGCTTGTTTTATCTGTAGCCAAATGCACAAGCCTGCATGCACAAGCCTTAGTGGGAGAACACCATAGTGTGACACTTCCATTTCACAGATTTCACATCACACCTATTGTGATTTGTTTTGTAAACCATAATTTTATATGCATAGAAACTGTAGACAGAAACAGTGGTTACAGTCAAACAAATATTAAACAGACTGACAGCTCTTTAAAAAGGCCTTGTTAACATGTGGAGGGTGTTCTGTGTTTGTGTTGCTATGCAGCATATTTTTATGTAGATTTTAAAATCGGTTGTTTGAATCCAGAATGCTGATTGGGTAAAAGTAATCATATGCAACCAATAAGGCACAAAGGAATTTGTGATGTGATACATGGCCAATCTACCATGAATAAGAGTTATTCTTAGGTATGCCTGAACACAATGCTTTGCTATGGTATACTGGCAATATATCACACACCCTTTAGATGCCATATTGCATTTATAAACTGGTTACTAATTCAATTAGAGCAGTAATATGTGTCGTCATCTGGTATTTGGTCTAATAAACCATTTGGTCTAATATACCATGAATATTAGCCTATCAGCTTTCATGATTCAAAACACACTGTTTGTATATTTTATTTTCGCTTTTCTAATTGTGTTGGTTAACGTTTTATAATATAAAAATACGGCATTTCAGAGATTGTGGTATGACCAATATACCTGTTGTTCATCATGCCTAAGTACTGTCCTTAACAGTGGTATATTAGCTGTGCCAGACCCATGTTTAATTACTGCACTTAAGTATACAATTGCTGTTTGATTATATTATTTTAATACTACCGACATGTTACTTATCAAGCCTCAAAATTGACTTTAATTGTCTACATTGATCAGTTGAAATGTTTATCTTGCTCTTGCTTTAGCTTATAACCTGATCTGAGAGAGGGTGCTAACATAAATGTACCATCATGAGGCAAAATGTACGTGGAGCTTATGACATGCTAATACTATTTCAAGTATTTTCAAGCTGATGGGTCAGAGAGTTGTCTGGTTGAAAAATTGAGTAGAGAAAATGCTGGTAAATTTGTAATTTTCTCAGTCTGAGCAAATATGTCTAATTCTGGATCTTCTTTCTTGTTTATATTTCAGCTGGCAGTATCTTGTCAACAGAATGAGGGAGACTGATGAAGGTTTCGACAACACTAGCCTTTTACCACCCGCCCCTCGTTCCTCCACAGACATCTCTCCCAGCCAACCAGCACTCAAAATTCTAGCCTTGCCACACCAATATTGACCACTCAGCATAGCCCAACCCCAATGACCCCTGGACCAGTGGAAGAGGCTCTTAGTATTGACCCAATCAGACCAGAAGTCTTATTTTTTCTTGAGACATTCCTTTAGCCCACATTGCCCAATCTAGTTTCCAAAGCAAATTCCCTGTCAGATATTCACTGTCTGATAAGACTGATAAGCCACTACTCTAAGCCAAAATATTTACCAGCAATTCTTTTTTAGCTGGGAAAGGCCCAAGTTACTCTAGCCTTTTTAGATTGTTTGTTCAAGAGTAAAAGGTGGAGCATTTTGGTGGCAAGAAATTCAGGCAAAACTCATACTTACCCACCCCATTTTTTGCATGATCACAACCAGCAAAAATTCTGACCACCAATCCCCATCTCGCTATTGATGGTGACAGAACATTTTGTACTGGTAACCAAAAAGAGACATTTGATAATACAAGTTAACAATCCAACAGAGACTATTTCTGAGCCTCACATGTTGAGGAATGAGAACAATGGAAAAAAAGAGCATTAAAGGACTTGTTCTGTCAAGGTCTCAATACCTGGAGATGGCATCACAAATCTTTCTCTAGTGGAGCAGTGAGGGCATCTTCACAATAGAAAGAAATCATGGCACTACTACACTGATCTTTGGTTTGTTTCATGGTAATAAAAGAAGATCTTTTAAGTTTTTCTTCACTCACAGTTTTGTGGACAACAGAGTAGAGACCTCACCAGCAAACAACGGTGAGTGAGTGAGGACAATGTGCAATCTCTGCTATCATGGAAGCCATTTTGCTTCTTGGCAAGCCCTTGGGCAGACAGAATCAGATGTGTAATTCTGCTTCTAATCATCACTGCAATTTTTTTTTTTAAATAACACCATAATCATAATAATATACAGTATCTTCAGCCACACCTCTGATGCTTAGAGTAAGGTTATGGAAATGGGGTCACTTCCATAATGGAAGTTAAACTATGACCGATGATCATCATGCCAGAAAGGATTGCGTCAGTTGAGAATTGAGATGACAGCCATTAGCATTGTGTCATCACTAGTGCTCAGGGTTGTTACGCTGCACTAGGATTTACCATTGACAAAAAAAGCTGGCTCTCTTACAATCATATTTACTTGTCTCCCATAGATAATGATCTAGAAACACTGGTGAGAACGTACTGTAAAACTATTTGTAAAGTCAAACTACTGAAACAAAAGAATCGGCTCCTTAATCAGTCACATGTTGTCACAGGTCGTCATATTTATGTTATGATATCAGAATCACTTTATTCACCAAGTGCATTTACACATACCAGGAGTTTGACTTGTGAACAGGTGCTGTCAGCAATGCACAATGTACAAACAGAATACAGACACAAAGTCAACATAAACTATAGATTATACAATACTGTTAACATGAAACAAAAAAATATAAAGGCTGGGAATCATTTCACATCCCCATCCTGTTCTAAATTACTCTAAACCATTATATTCTGAAGGACTGAGAAAAATTGTGACAAATCTGACGTATTATTGCCAAAAACAAGTAGCACTTACTGTCACTGAAAGGTTTCCAAATTGACAACAAGCTTACCACACACAACATTAGTTGTTGTTTTCCCAGATAAATTCTAACATGTTGCTTCAGTCAGGCCAAATAATTTTTTTTTTGTACTTTTGTTGCAAAGATTCCTAAACATAGACTTTCTGCATCTAATTAGCTACTCTCCAGCCAAAATATTCACTTTCTTACAAACAACGTTCTCTGTCTTTTTTTTCCTGCGTGACCTTTAGTAATGGGAAGTGCAGTGCCACACCCCAGCTGGAGCTATGGGTTGCATGTTGTACTAAATAAATGGTAGTTACACATAAGAGCATTTGCAACCATACACACTTAAAGTGCTATGCTTGTAAGGAGTCACACTAGATTCACATTTAAAACAAATGTTTTCCCCAGCACTTACCCTAACTGTAACCACATCTTAAAACCTAAATGTCACCCTAACTGTAATCTTAACCCCTAACCCCTCAAGGGAACTAATAGCACTACATGTGTGCACACCCACCCACCCACACACACACGTATTAAAAGCAATGACCTCCACCCTCCTTGATGCACTCTTTAACATGCTCACATGCACGCATGTATGCACATGCTAACAAAAATTAAGTTTTGAGATCCAGCATGACTTAAAGGTTTGAACACATTAATTCAGTTGAATGGGTATGAGTTCAAACTTTTGACTGGTAGTGTATGTTCTCTGTCCATCCATGTATTGTTCCAACTCCGCTTTATTGACTCCCTCCCGGGTGACAGTAGCGTTTGCCACAGTGTCTGCGTATGCCAAGCAGGTGGAACTAGAGACCAATGTTCAGATTAGAGACTGTTGACTCAGAGTAAGCACTGCAACACAATCTGAAGCGTGTTGATAGTCAAGCATTTAGCCTCTGCCTTTTCCTTGCCAAGAAGAGGAATCTGTTTCACAGTAATCATTGCCTTGAATTTCAAATCTCTTCTTTTAAATAAATATTAAATGTAAAAAAAATCTGAATCAGCTTTTTGCAGTCAACATACTGCATAATCCAAGAGTAGCGGTTAATTTGCTACAATTTTGGGATTCAATGATTTCAACCAAAATCTAAGATCACAAGAAAAAAAATGCTGAGAAATATTTTCCATTCCTTCATTCAGTTTTACTTGACTTCATCACTTTAAGTAAAACGAACCAGAGATACTTGGACAAATATAGCCCTGAAACTATACACGTGTAGTGTCTGCGGTTTTTGCCAGATGTGAGAGATGATTGAAATTGAGACAATGAAACAGGTCAGGTCTGACAGCAGAATTGTGTGTGGGTCTGTGTGCACACATGCAACTGATCTCCCCCAACCATTGTTGTCCTGTCTGGCTAGGGGCATCTGAATGAAAAATAAATAACTGTGAAGCTAAGAATTGCCACTAGGTGTCAGGGTAAATGACTTGCTGCCAATACAGTGTAACTGAAAATAAACTCTGATTTTCAATAGCCGTGTTCCCTATCAACTCTTCCATAGACATTTGAATGGCCCTGACAAATAGGTCTTCTCAACTTAACATACGTACAACGCAATACACACCATAATATAACCTTCATTGTAAACGAAAGTCTGATTCGCCCATTTATTGCCAGCATCTCCAGTCTTGCAAATGCATCAAAGCGAATTATGTGGGAATAACTATCTATTTCATGGCAGAGAAATGAAGAATAAAAGAAAATCCACCAACTAAGCAATTCAATTCATGATAGGTCTACTGTCTAAAATGCATATGTCATGGCAACTTCCTACATGAAAATATTGATTAAGAGAAGGAATAAAAGTAAATGTAAAAAAATGCTCATGTCACTTTTCAAGTGTGAACAGAAAAGCTGCCTTAACTCTCGCTTGTGTTCTCTACAGTGCAGACGATGATGCTTGCGTGTATGACCCCACTTTGTACAAAAGAAAATGGACAAAAAACAACTTTGTTATGTTGCTAGTGTTGATGTATAGATGATCAGCTTTTATGTGACTTGTATGAACCCAACCCTCACATTTTGCTAAAACACCCTTCCTACAACTACATCAACTCTTCTCCCAAACATCCCCTACCACTTCTATGTTTTACCTTGTGGTGAATTCTCAACCTTTTGTGTAAATTTTATAGTATTATTTATTATTGACAAATCTTTGCATTTGCAAATAAAAAAAAGGTTATTTGGAATGGGGATTTTATTTAAATGTAAAAGCTTGGTGAAGAGTGAATTATTTCTTTTATAATTAAAGTGAAGAAAACTGCAAGAAATGGAAATAACCTTTGACTTTTCATTATGAAGTTGTTACTATAACTTGTTGCCAAGATTGCTTTGGAAATAATAATTTTGTGCTGTAACAGTATTTGCTTTTTTCAGTGAATTGCTAATGGAGAATAATAAATAGAGGCACACACCGTCCTGTTTCATCATTGTAATATTCCTGTAACTGCAGACAGTGCCAAACACATGCCACAGAGATGGGAAAATGTCTCATTACAGTGTTGGTTTGAGCATGGGCAATGCAATTCATCTCCATGTTAAAGTAGTACATTTTTGTGTATTTATGTGCCTGATTTCTCCTGATCATTTGGAGTTGGGATCGAAACGTCCCTACTAGTTGATTAGATGAATGTGGTGGACAACATAATAGGTGAAAACATTTTATACCAGTCATGTCCTTTCAACATTTCTTTGACACACACCCCTGGTTCCTCGTCTCTCACTACAGAGCATTCATCCAAATACTATATGTACTGGAGACTGAGAGACATTATTGTGAACACTAGCACATACTGGTCACCTGTTTGTGAATCCCAAACCACCCATTCACACTCATGCATTCCCACGAGTTGTTAACCAAACTCTGAGAGTAACTCCCAGAGATTGGTAAACCAGAGTAACTCTTAAACATTTCATTTAAAAAGTGTGTTGAAAATTTGTCAAATTTCAAAATCAGACATTAAAAAAACTGTTTGGTTTTGTTTGGTGCAGCAGTCTAAGCAGCTGCTTCAAGCACCCAAGTATATTTTCTAGCCCTTGCACCTTTCATTTTCAATTCCTCAGCACTAGCAAGCAAGCAGCAAGCAAGTTTATTCATATAGCACAATCCATACATAGAAGCAATTCAATGTGCTTTACAGTGAAAATAAAAATAATGCAATAGAATCAAAACCGTTAGATCCATCATCAGCAGATTAGGACTCTTGTATAAATGGGGGACGTTTCAGGGGAGAACATGGAACGGAATGGCCCCAGCAGGCCGGGACATGACAGTACCGGGCCGCGGAACAGGCAAGGGGGCGGGCCGCGGAGCAGGCAAGGGGGCGGGCCGCGGAGCAGGCAAGGGGGCGGGCCACGGAACCGGCACGGGGGCGGGCCGCGGAACAGGAACGGGCCGCCGAACGGGGGCGGGCCGTGGAACAGGAACGGGGGCGGGCCGCGGAACAGGAACGGGCCGCGGAACAGGAACAGGCCGCGGAACAGGAACGGGGGCGGGCCGTGGAACAGGAACGGGGGCAGGCCGCGGAACAGGAACAGGCTGCCGAACAGGAACAAGCTGCGGAACAGGAACAAGCTGCGGAACAGGAACAGGCCGCGGAAAAGGAACAGGCCGCGGAACAGGAACAAGGGCAGGCCGCGGAACAGGAACAGGGGCAGGCCGCGGAACAGGAACAGGGGCAGGCCGTGGAACAGGCACAGGGGCGGCGGTAGGCCGGATGGCCAGCCTGCTGCCAGTCCAGTCCGCAGGATGTCGGGGAGTGGAAGGGACAGCATGCAGAGTGGACAAGGGGTGATCCCAGGTAGCCCGTACCTGACGTCGTCGTCGTCGTCTCGGCCGCCGCCGGCCTAGGTTTAGGGGTTGCTCCTCGGGTAACCAGTCGGGGTCATCCCATGGGAGACGGTAGGGGTCCTCCTCCTCGGAGTCAGAGTCCGGCCATCTTAGGAGTTCCCCTACCGTCAACCTCTGCTGTCTCCATTGTGTAGGTTGGGTCATTCTGTCAGGGGAGACACACAGGGAATCCAAAGGCAAATCCAAAAAAAGGAGATGGAGGCAGATGCAGGGGTGCAGGGAAAGACTTTCATCAAACTAAATACAAAATAAAACAAAACCGAGTGCCGTGCACTACAACAAAAACAACAAACTAAGACTAGGCAAACGGGAGCAGGAGCAGGAGCAGGGGGAGGAGCAGGGGCAGGAGCAGGAGAATAGAAACAGGTGGGGGCAAAACACAGGTGAACGAAATACACTGATCAACTGAATCAAGGACAAGACAAATCAGAGACAAACAGAAAACATGGAACGGAACGGCCCCAGCTGGCCGGGACCGTGACAGGACGCAGTATTAAATATGTAAATTGAGGGCCATGGGGAATTATATACAGTGGGGAGAACAAGTATTTGATACACTGCTGATTTTGCAGGTTTTCCTAGTTACAAAGCATGTAGAGGCCAATTTTGTTTATCATAGGTACACTTCAACTGTGAGAGACGCAATCTAAAACAAAAATCCACACACATTCTATGATTTTTAAATAATTAATTTAGCATTTAATTGCATGACATAAGTGTCGGATACATCAGAAAAGCAAAACTTTATATTTGGTACAAAACCTTTGTTTGCAATGACAGAGACCATACATGTCCTGTAGTTCTTGACCAGGTTAGCACATACTGCAGCAGGGATTTTGACCCACTCCTCCATACAGACCTTCTCCAGATCCTTCAGGTTTCAGGGCTGTCGCTAAACAATACAGACATTCAGCTCCCTCCTAAGATTTTCTATTGGGTTCAGGTCTGGAGACTGGCTATGCCACTCCAGGACCTTGAGATGCTTCTTACGGAGCCACACCTTAGTTGCCCTGGCTGTGTGTTTCGGGTCGTTGTCATGCTGGAAGACCCAGCCACAACCCATCTTCAATGCTCTTACTGAGGGAAGGAGGTTGTTGGCCAAGATCTCGTGATACATGGCCCCATCCATCCTTCCCTCAATATGGTGCAGTCGTCCTGTCCCCTTTGCAGAAAAGAATGCCCAAAGAATGATGTTTCCACCTCCATGCTTCATGGTTATATTATGGTGTGTGGGGTTGTACTCATCCTTCTTCTTCCTCCAAACATGGCTAGTGGAGTTTAGACCAAAAGCTCTATTTTTGTCTCATCAGACCACATGACCTTCTCCCATTCCTCCTCTGGATCATCCAGATGGTCATTGGCAAACTTCAGACGGGCCTGGACATCCGCTGACTTGGGCAGGGGGACCTTGCGTGCACTGCAGTAGTGTGTTACTAATGGTTACTAATGGTCCCAGTTCTCTTCAGGTCATTGACCAGGTCCTGCCGTGTAGTTCTGGGCTGATCACTCACCTTCCTCATGATCATTGATGCCCCATGAGGTGAGATCTTGCATGGAGCCCCAGACCAAGGGAGACTGACCGTCATCTTGAACTTCTTCCATTTTCTAATAATTGCACCAACAGTTGTTGGCTTGTCACCAAGCTGCTTGCCTATTGTCCCGTAGCCCATCCCAGCCTTGTTCAGGTCTACAATTTTAGACCTGATGTCCTTACACAGCTCTCTGGTCTTGGACATTGTGGAGAGGTTGGATTCTGTTTGATTGAGTGTGTGGACAGGTGTCCTTTATACAGGTAACGAGTTCAAACAGTTGCAGTTAATACAGGTAATGAGTGGAGAACAGGAGGGCTTCTTTAAGGTCTGTGAGAGCCGGAATTCTTACTGGTTGGTAGGTGATCAAAAATGTATGTCGTGCTATAAAATGCAAATTAATTATTTAAAAATCATACAATGTGATTTTTGTTTTATATTCCATCTTTCACAGTTAAAGTGTACCTATGGTAATAATTACAAACCTCTACATGCTTTGTAAGTAGGAAAACCCGCAAAATCAGCAGTGTATCAAATACTTGTTCTCCCCACTGTATCTATACAGTCCATTGCAAAATAATTAAGACCCCTGGTCAAATCCCGAAATCATTGAATAAAAAATGTAATGAATTACATTGTAATTGGGCTTGTTTGCTTTTTTCCCGGTCCGTGTGAGTGGAGCTGGCCAACAGCAAATGTCTGTTACTGAGTGAGTGACTGACTGAGTGAGTGCCTGACACACTACTCAAAGTGAAATAGTGTAGTGGATTTGACTGGAAAAAATTGACTAGAGTTTGATCCTCGCCTCAGATCTAACAAATTAGGCATCAGGATTTCTTCAGGTTGGACTAGAACATTGCTGGCTACAAGCTTCAGAAGCTACGTTATAGTAAGCTTAAAGTAAAACTGTAAAACGTATGGTTATATTGTAGTGGACGAAGTGCGGCGACAACAAACATATTGCTATCGATTTCGATTGACATAGTGTACTTCACATTGCGTAGGACTTAGCTATTCAACTGTCATTGTTTCTAAAGGAATTAACCAGCCATGGAGTGATTGCAGTCATTGTTTTCATTACAGGTAGCACAGCATCACCATGGCAATGTCAACAAAGATGGCGCAGCGCTGTACCCGTTGGCTAACTGTAGCGTGAAGACACCTAAGTTCTCTGGTGAGGCTGATTTCGAGGCTTTCATGGCACAATTCGAACTTTTAGTGGACTTGGTTGGCTGGAGGGAGGAGCAGAGAGCGCTGCAGTTAGCGATGTGCCTATCGGGAGAAGCCGTAGCTTGCCTGATATTGCTTAGCCCGGAGCAAAGACGCTACTATGGGGTGCTAGTGGGAGCATTCACTCAGAGATATGGTCGTGACAGATATCATGAACTCATTCTTCCCACACTGGGCCGTAGAGAGGTTACCGGGAGAATTGCTGAGATCATTGGTTAATGACATCGAGGGCCTGACCAGGCGAGCTTACGGTCACATGTCACCGACCGTGAGGATGAACTAGCCTGTGATCGTTTCATCTTGGCTTTGGCTCCATTGTAACTGCGAGCTCAGACCCAGCTGGCCGGACCATGTTTGCTGCAGGAGGCATTCGAGGTAGCAAGGAGGAACGAGGTCATCTGGGGAGAGGCTGCCAGGAAGAGGGCAGGAGATTGCGCAGTGGTGAGAACGTTAGAACCATGCATGGTGAGAGACGAAAAGCTGAGGTGGGCAACCGAAATGACAGAGCTAATCTGTGCCATATCTTTACATGCTTCACCATAGCCCAGTGATTCGCACCGTCGGCGTTCTGGCCCCTTAGCCTGTTGGGGGTATGGCCAGCTAGGCCATTTGCTCTGTGACTGCGCTTCCGCTACCAAGCCTCAGGGAAACAGGAAGGGGTTCATACAGACAGGGCAGTACAGATCATAGACACACCCCCACATATCAGACAGCTAAAGGATATTCAAAGGAAAGGGCGAGGAAATAAATACATTGTTGTGGTGGGGCACACGACGGCTGGCGACTTCTGCCATATACCAGTTATGGTGGAGGGGACGGAATGTACAGCCTTGGAAGACACTGGGTCCACCGTGACGATAATGCAGCCGGACATTGTTCCTGAGGGGTTAGCTTGGGAACCAACTGCGGTGCAACAGCGAACTGTTACTGGTGAGACTGCTCCTATGTTGGGTAAAAAAATTATATCACTGACTCTGGGGGTAAGACGGTAAAACACCTAGTGTGGGTAGCTAGTGTGCAGGACCCCTGCATCCTGGGCTTGGACTTCCTCAGAGACATTGGAGACATTGAATGGCTCTTACCCAGTTCCCTGTGTGGACGAGTGCCTTGACCTGGTGAGGGGGTCCTCCTGGTTTTCCTCCCTCGATCTGCTCAGTGGCCACTGGCAGGTACCTCTCACTCCAGAAGCACGGGTCAAAACCGCGTTCTCTACTCACTGTGGCCACTGGCAGTTCAAGGTGTTGTGTTTTGGACTCTGCAACGCACCGGCCACATTTGCACGCCTCATGGACCGTGTGTTGTCTGACGTCCCCAGCCATCAGTGTCTGGTGTATTTAGATGACAACTTTGCCCATGGGATCTCCTTCAAATGGGCACTGGGAGTACTGAGGAGAGTGCTGGAGAGGGTTGCGGGGGCGGGGCTGAAGCTGTACCCGGAGAAATGCCACTTCATGTGGTAAGAGGTCACATTCCTGGGACATTGCGTAGGTGGGGAAGGCATCAGCACCATGCCGGACAAAGTGGAAGTATTCAGAGATTGGCCTGTCCCAACAACAAAGCAGCAGGTCAAGAGCCTCCTGGGACTGGCTTCTTACTATCGCAGGTTCATGAGGGGGTTCTCCAACATCGCTTCTCCCATCACAGGTCTGCTGGTCAAGGACAGAGAGTTTAGTTGGACTGAGGAATGCCAACAAGTATTTGACTTCCTGAAATGTGCTCTGGTTGAGGCCCCCGTCCTCGCTGCCCCTGACCCGTCACAGCCATTTGTACTCGACGGCAATGCCAGCAACGTGGGCTTGGGATCGGTGTTGGTGCAGCATGGCCCAGAATGAGAGAAAGTGGTACTTCAGCAGGACCTGTTTGTTGGCTGTAGTAGCAGCCTTGTGGCACTACAAATACTGTCTATGTGGCATACAATTCGTTGTGCGCACTGACCACGCTGCTCTCCAGTGGCTGCTGTCCTTTAAGGAGCCCGAGGGGCAGATTGCGCGCTGGCTGGTGCACCGGGCCGGTGGTCGCCATGCCAACACAGACACGCTGTCCCGCCGCCCTTGTGCAGAAGAAGGCTGCGGCAAATGTGAGAGGAGAGTGGCCAGAGAGAGAGAGATATGTGAGGAGGAGGGTGGAGTGGCTACGGTGAGCCAGCTGGGTTCCCCAGTATGCAGAGGGACCCACCTGGTCAACATCAGTGTGTGGAGGGAGAAACAGGAGGAGGACAGAGAGTTCGAACTGGTACTACAGTTGGTCCGCGAGGGCCATCGACTGTTGATAGAGGAGGTTGCACCCCTCTCACCAACAGCAAAGAGACTGTGGGCTGGTTTTAACACTTTGAGGCTGGCGAAGGGGGTCCTACAGAGGAGATGGAAGACTCCGGAACAGGAGAGGTCATCTGGCAGGTAGTAGTTCCAAAAGCTTTGCAGCAGATGGTGTTAGGCCAGTTACACGGGGGACTAGGCTCTGGGCACTTTGGGGTGATAAAGACACTTAAGCGACTTAGAAAAGGGTTTTACTGGGGGGCGACACAGATGTGATGTAGAGGACTATTGCAGACAGTGCGACAGCTGTGCAGCTAGGAATGGTCCAACAGGGCAGTCTCATGCCCAACTGCAACAGTTCCCGGTGGGGTCACCTTTGGAAAGGGTGGGGGTGGATGTACTGGGCCCCTTCCCAGTTTCAGACAAGTGAAATAGGTGGGTGTTGACCGCAATGGACTATTTTACAAAATGGCTTGAAGCATACGCCCTTCCTGACCAAGAGGCTGAGACGGTCATAGATGCGCAGCTGGTGGGTTTTATCAGCCGGGCTGGGGTGCCTGAGGTGATCCACAGTGATCAGGGGAGGAACTTTGAGTCCAGGGTGTTCACTGAAATGTGCCAGCGACTAGGTGTGGAGA
This sequence comes from Esox niger, assembly GCA_016801105.1. Classification (NCBI taxonomy): domain Eukaryota; kingdom Metazoa; phylum Chordata; class Actinopteri; order Esociformes; family Esocidae; genus Esox; species Esox niger. The sequence continues at coordinate 62,488 of JACXGJ010000458.1, forward strand.
AGACCCGGACCATCCCTTTACATCCTCAAAGCGACGGTCTGGTGGAGAGATTCAACCATGGTGATGGCAAAACACCAAAAAGATTGGGACACTCACCTTCCACTGGTCCTCATGGCGTGTTGGTCAGCTGTCCAGGACTCCACTGGCTGCTCACCAGCTCTTCTCATGATGGGAAGGAAACTACACCCCCCAGCTGAAATTGTGTTCGGTCGCCCACCAAAAGGAAAACCAGTGCTGGCCAGCCTAGACTATGCCCGGAAGCTACAGGACTGGCTTCAGTCTGCCCACGCCTTTGCCAGAGAGCAGCTACTTTGAGGCGGGCAAGCTGGTTTGGCTGCACAACCCGGCAAGGAAGAAGGGGTGATGCACAAAATTGGACAGGGCCTGGCTTGATCCCTGTCGGATATTAGAGCGCATCGAAGAAGTGGCGTACCGGATAAAACGCCACCCAGAGGCAGTGGTGCACAGGGAGGGACTGGCCCCTTACTGGGGCAGACAGACAATGGGGGGGAACAAAAGGACAGTGGGGACAGCCAGGTGGCGGGTCCTTCATAGGAGGTCTCCCGAGAGGCAGGGACTGAACCACCAGCTGCATCTGGAGGGGAAGAGACACTCGGGGAGAACAGGGTGAGGCCTCGGAGAAAGTGGAGACTTCCAGGTCACCTGAGTGACTTTGTTTGTGCCCTCGGGGTCGAGAGCTTGTAAAGCGGGGAGCTGTCTGGTGACCCTGTGTTAATTTAGAGTGCTGTTCTAATTGTTCAGTTATGTTCCATCAGGGGGCAGGGCAATACAGTTATGTGAGGCTGTTTTCCTGGGTGGGCCGGGGTGTGTCCAGGGGTCTCTGGCCATAACTTATATAAGGTGGGGTTTTGGCGGCATCTCGCTCTCTTGTGGCTCCACTCCTGCGTGTGACGGAAAACTTTAACATGAGGTATTTGTTGAACTTGCAGGTACAGGCGAGGTTGTCAAGTGTCTATACAGTTAATTGATGTTGTTGGGCGTAGAAGGTGGCAAAAAAGCTGTCTTTGTTAGGGTTAATAAATTCTACCAGTGTTCTTTACCTCTGACTCCTGATTTAGCATCACGGCCAGGGGTGTTGCAGTATATAACCTGTGCGTTGTGAGTCTCCCACTTTACACTGCAATGACCCTCACAAGGACACAATTTACGTACATTTGGCCTCCTGTGAACCACTAAAGGACCATTTTTAACCGGCTGAGGCATGGAGTAAGAGTGCACTAGTCAACCATATCAAGAGTTCTGCATAATACTGGAGGGTGGCGAAAAAGCTATTATTCAAAAAACACCAAACAAAAGCACATCTTACACTAGAACCGCCGGGGATTGCAGTATACCTAAAACCGCCAACGCGGGTAAAATGTACCCATGCGCGATTGCTACAACAATCATGTACTCTGTAATTGTAACAAGACATTGTCTTCACAAAATAATGTCTCAGATCACAAAATGAGTTTGTTTAATCATCACCTTGAGTGATTTGTGTCATTATCTATGTATCCAATCGCCTAATTTAGTTCAACTTATAATTTACTATAGGTGGAGTGAACATCCCCCAAAATCTTGAGGTAAGCTCTACATTTATTTATAACATCAAATCGCAGCTTCCTGAAAAACGATTAAGTGTAACAGTGGTAGTGGAAAGGGGGAACCAGTTGCCGAGGTTTCTTATGTTCGATTTAATTCAAAACACCGAACGCAGTAGGCGTTTTCGTGGGTGGTCTCTCCAAGGGTTTTCGTGGGTGGTCTGCTTTCCTCCTTGCCGAGGTATGGGGTGCCGTTTAACAGGTATTTGCTGCCAACATCTGCTGCCAGACAAAAGTTGATGCCAAATTTATCCGGCGTGTTAGGCATATACAGCGTGAACCGGCACGGGAACAGCTGTTCATCAACGGTAATGTCCGGCCCTAGTTTGTAGGAATCTCTTCCACACTTCAGACATGAGCGCAAACTTGTCGGTTGTCAGCCGACGTTGCCGGGTCTCCTTCCTGTCAAACGATCTCCCGAAAACGATCCCTCGACAACGTTGAGAAGAAAAACGAGTTGCCCCATTGCTCAGACCAGAAACTTTCCATCTCAATGTTTTTCCCGCAGAATGCACCCCTGACATAAAGAAGCGCAAGGAAGGCCTTGAAATCGTCAAGTGAAACATCACAGGTGGCTCTCTCTTTGCTCACTCTGCGCGCTTCAGCCACTGTGCATTCTCGGATGTGCTGCCCTCACTCCTTCACACAGACATAAAAACGCCGACTGTTTGTCGCAAATGTTAACGCCTTGCCTGTGGTGTGGGGCCAGCTGACTGTGATAATATTTTGGACTTGATGTTGCCCTGTTCCTGCGCCAGACTTGATGGTAGTCCAGGCTGTACCATCTTTCCCAGTCTCAGTTAAGCCTAACGATGTCTCCGCAGCAGTCTCCGCAGCACACTCTAAGGAATAATAATAGAGAATTTCTTTAGACTAAAATGCTCTTTATCACGCTGAGTAAGCAAAGCTATATATATATATATATATATATATATATATATATATATATATATATATATATATATATATATATATATATATATATATATATATATATATCAATCTTGTCTTGAAGTGAAGGGCCGGTCCGCCTCACTAATTAATGAGGTGGTTGATCATTGTCAGATGAACCGTCAGATGAAGGGCCATCTCAGGACACATCACTCAGTCCTGATGTCTCTCCACCATCAGACTCGCCATCACTCATTTCCATTGGTAACTCTAATGCCATTTTGGCATCCATAAATCTCTGTCTCTTATCTGTTGTAAATAGCTGTTAGGAATGACCTCAGATCACACACTCTAACTGTTAGACCGTATACATACATTTATTTTCGGTTTATAATTAAACATAAACATTGAATGCAGTTGCATAGTTCATTAGAATGTTTAAGCTTAGGATACTTTTTCCCTCTGAAAGGGATGTTTTTTTACAGGACTCAAGCTGGTTCTCTTGTAAAATTTCCCTGTACTTTCTCCATCCATACATCCTTCAATTTTAACAATATGCTTTCCCTGGTGATGAGAAGCATCATACATAACTGTAGCAGTTGTGTGCCTTGAGCTATAGGCAGTTTTAGATTTTCGCCATACAAACTGGTTTGACTTTTGGACAAACAGCTTTATCTTGGTCTCTTCTGACCACAGAACTTTCTCCCACATGGTTTCTTGACTGAGACTTCAGACCTCAGCACTTGAACTGCCACGGGGTAAATTTTACCCATAGCTGTTTTTCAATTGTACATAACTAAGTTTTAATAAAAAATTTAAATGGACCAAAATCACAACAATTGTATATACCTACCCCAAAATAATTCAGTGTTATTGCAGTGAAAGTTGGCTCTACCAAACTTTAATATGTGGGGTTAAAAAAATATTACAGATATTTCCCAATCTAAAACCAATTTTAACTTATAGTGTTTTAAAACAGTTTGTGTTTTAAAGTTAAATATCAAACAGAACAAACTGACAGCATGCTATCTGTAATTCAGTATTGTGAGAGAATTGTTGAGGGTGTTTGAATACTTTGACAAGGCACTGTACATGTTTTACAATGTATGGGCAAGAGGGAGATTGAGTAGAGGGAGGGTTTTGTCAACAGCGAAAGATGTGGTCGCAGGCAAGCAGAGCAAATGTTTAAAGAAAAAATCTCTTTGGATGGAGCTTCAGTGACGAAGACTGCTCAACTTGTTGATGTTTACAAAATACCATGGTTGCATCTCTCACCAGAGACCAACCACATTGAGCATTTATGGAAAATTCCAAAGTGGTATCTCAGATAGCGTTTTCAAACAACTAATCTTAAAAGTATGGACTTCTTATGGAAGAACTGCTCAAGAAACCTGTATAATCCATGCCGGTGCAAGTTGCAGGTTGCCTGTATATAGATTTCAGCAATATAATGGTCTTTAGCACCACACTATGGCTCTTTCCTGACTGTGCACTAACCAAAAAAGTGGGAGCCCTTCCCAGCATTGAAATGTACAACTTTGAATTGGCAAAAGTTGCCAATAAAGCAACTTTGAATTGTTTTATTCCATGCACAGCATTGGAATAAAATATTTGTCATGAACCAACACCACAAAACAACAGTAGCAGCGAAGATTTAATAGTTATTGTAGCAGCAGAAAATGCATAGTAATGCAACAGATAGTAATATAGACAGAAAAATACTGTGCAAAATTCTTCGGCCACCTTAGAAAATTGCTTAAAGCTATTTAGCTGGACAGTTAGGGCCGTTTTCGCAGACACAGGGTAAGCCAGGTCTAGGACAAAAAAATCTAGTACAGTAGAATACTAAATTTTTAGTCTAAGACAAAGCTGAATCTGTGTCTGCGAAACTGGCCCTTTGTGTATATTTTCTTATAAAACCACTATGTCATCAGAATAAATGCAAATAAACATGAATGAGTTGTCCCAAAGGTAACTGAAAACTTGAGATGCTAGAAGAAATGTCATTAAGGATCTTGGAAAAGACAGAAAATATAGTGAAAGGCCTAAAAATCTGTCTGCATCCATTGAATAGTACTTAAAAGTGACTTCCTTGAGAGACAGAAAGGAGATCGAGTCATTTTGACTGTGAGAAAAATAATTTCAAGAAATGGATTGATAGATTAGGGCTTGCCTCCTATGATGCATCCTGTTGAAGTGTATGAATGTATGCTTGTTAGGTTTAGTTTACAACAGAACATCTGTTCATCCGTACACAGGAAGTCACGTTCAGTCAAAGCGCGACAGTTAGTAGCCAATGGGCTTAATGTACTGTGATGTGTATTCCATGTTGTAATGTCAATAAAGTAGAGGTACCTCCGGAATTTCTTTGAGATTGAGTGAGATGTGATCGAGTTTGTAAGACTGAGTAACGAGTCTGTAATCTCATCAACAATAGACTAGAATAGAATCAAATCAAATACTGCAATAAATAATTTAATGTCTCTCTCCCATGACAACCAGGTATGCAATCATTATTTTAACCACTATACAAAATGGCTGATTTCTAACAGCATGTTGCTGCGACCCGGTTGCAGAAGTTTTAACAATTCAACAGAAAATAAATTGGAGAGCTTAGAGGTTTATTTTGCAATCGCGTTAAAGAAGTTGTTTTACCTGGTTACTGGTTGCTGAGAACAACTGAACAGTGAGTTCTAAAACTACTCAATATAACGAACTGCCAAGATTGCAAGAGCATTTGGTAGTCAAATAAGACCTGGTTATTCCCTGAATAGGCCACAAATAAAATCGTGCAAATCTCTAGGGGTGGATACATTTGACAGAAGACCTAGTTCCTCCCTGACTAGGCCACAAATAAAATTGTGCAACTCTCTAGGGGTGGATATATTTGAGAGAAGCGTTGCAAGTAAATAATGCATTTGGATGCATAACTATGATACCACAAATAAGATAACCATCAAGAATGAAAAGGATCATTAACAACGATGCCTGGAATCAAAATAGACAGAAAGAAAAAGAGAGTTTTCTGTCCAAGCAAGATGGATTCTGAGGAAGTCGTAAATGGAAGACCAGTGGAGTGTGTGGTACATAGTGTATGTAGAGAAAAAACTAAGGAAAGTAAAGATGGCCGAGAGAGGACAAGAGTGGCAAGGTGGGAAAGGAGACAAAGTAGACAAACAAAATGGACTAAGATGTGTTCTTTTTGTCCACCTAGACGACTGACAGCTGTCACAAGATGGAATCTCTATCGTGGGACCCCGGGAATCATGGACGATACAAGGAACTGACATGAGCTTTCAAAATCATTGGTTACGAGTCCTTAAATGTTTATATACAAAAATGTATTATACCTAAACTTTTAATGAAGCTGGAATTTATCAAGGAAACCTGATCACTTTCTTCATTAATAGACAGTTTTTTTATGGAATATTACATGTAGTTTGAAAAGCACTTTGATGGTATATAGCGTGTTTTAATAGGCATTCAAGAGAAACAGTTTTGTCGTGTCATGCTTGAAAATCTAAACAGAGTGATAAATGTAGCTCAATGATATTAAGGTCAGGAGACTGTGATGGCCACTCCAGGACCTTCACCCTTTTCTGCTGTAGCAACTGGTGAGTCAATTTGGCCTTGTGCTTAGGGTCATTGTCATGGTGGAAAGTCCTAGAGCGTCCCATGCGCAGGTTTCATGCAGAATAATGCAAATTTTCCGCCAGTATTTTCTGATATTTTGCTGCATTCATCCTGCCATCAATTTTCACATCATTCCCATGCCTTTTGAGCTCACACACCCCCAAAACATCAGTGAGACACGCTATCCTTGGTATTCTGTTCATTATAGACCTCGTTGACTCTCCAAACATAGCACATATGGTTGTGACCATAAATATCACGACTGCAGGTTAGGATCTGAGCGCGGAGTAAGGAGGAACGGGGCCGTGACAGGTAGCGGGGTCGGGAACGGGCAGTCAGAAGTCTCACGCAGCGATAGCGAAAGCACAGACAAGCAGCAGGCAGAGTAGTCGGGGACGGGCAGATGGTCGGTAAACGAGCGGGCGGCAGCAGTACAGTCAGGGAGTAGGCAGAGTAGTCGGGGCAAAACTCCCGGAGAACAGACGTACAGACATGGCAGAATAGTCGGGGGCGGGCGATCGGTTGATACACGGGGAAGCAGGACGAGAGCTTGTTGAGTGCTAGATGTGGCATGTGAACATAAACCATTGATCCGGCAGCGAAGAGGTGACGGAGATGCATAAATACGGTTGGTGATGAGGAGAGAGGGAGCAGGTGTGTGAGTGGTGATTGGGAACAGGTGTGAGGAAACAGGTGCGCGCTGGCAGCTCAGGAACGCGAACGCCCGCCTCTGCGCACTCGCGGAGGCAGGGACGTGACACATACAGCTCTATTTCGGTGTTGTCAATCCAAATGTCAGTGTGCCAAGAGCTGAGAGGCATGTCAAATTGTTGTCAAGCATATTATAACCGTGCTTTATTGTGGCATTGGCGCAGTAAAGGCTTCTTCTTGGCAACTCGACCATGAAACTCATGTTTGTTCAAGTAATCGTCGTATTGTGCTCTTTGAAACACCTACACCGTCTTTTTCCAGAGCAGCCTGTATTTCCCTTCAGATCTCCTCAAATTTTCTTTGTATCCCGAACAATTCTTCTGGCAGTTTTGGCTGAAATCCTGCTAGGTCTACCTGACCTTGGCTTGGTAACGAGAGGTCTCAACATTTTCCAGTTGTTAATAAGTGATCGAACAGTACTGACTGGCATTTGCAAGGCTTTGGATAGCTTTTGATATCCTTTTCCATCTTTGTAATGTCCCATTACCTTGTTATGCAGGTCTTTTGACAGTTATTTTCTGCTCCCCATGGCTCAGTATCTAGCCTGCTCAGCTCATCCACGTGAAAGCTAACAAATTCAACTATTTGTACACAGACACTGATTGCAATTCCAAATTGTATTGCCATTTTCCCCCGTGTGTGTCACCTTGTGTGTCTGTAACAAGGCCTAACAGTCAAGGGTATGTAAACTTTTGATAAGGATCATTTGGGTGATTTCTGTTATTATTATATTTTAAAAAGGAGACAAACAACTATGTGATAATAAATAATCCTTAAATATACGTTTTTTTGCATGATCAGTCATATTTTAATAATCATTGCCAAAATTTCACAATTTCTGCCAGGGTATATAAATTTGGATTCAATGTAAAAAGGAACAATGTTTACACTGAATCCAGACATACATTGTATTATCAATAAAAAGGTAATATTCTAATTGGAACAATTTGTAAAAGGTTTATAGAAACAAAGTGTATATTTTAAATTGGTATATACTTATAATTGGAACAACTCAATATCTGTTTGACATAAATACAATTTATAAGAACCAAAATAAAATCCGGAAATTATTCAAATTTATATTTTATCTGTTGACCCAATGTGTCAATTTGGTTCAACCTGAATTTAAGTCTCATTTGCATATATCCCAGCATGCCATACATATATATAGAATCATTCAGTAGAGTTAAAAATGTTCAGGTCATTTTGTTTTTTAGTGCTAGTAGTGCTAACAGCCACAGTCTACCCTGAATGATCATTATCATAATGCCAATTACATGTCTTTTCTACTTCAGCAAATGCTTGTTTGACTATGATTACAAACATGCATTTACAATGCTACTTTATTGATCAACTCTTCTTTGAGAATGTCAAACTAACAGCTGTTGGATGGAGAGCAGGCTACTCCACTGACTCTGCCAGCGGAAGTCGAGGTACAACTCCACTGGCAGATGTTCAAATGAACGAAACAATCATTCAAATGAATGATAAAACTGAAGGAGTCTGTTGTATTATTTCATGAGTTTATCATAACAATCAAAAATCAACTACCACATTAGCCTAATTCTTTTAGACCTACCACCTGTCCAATTATCTGTTACAAACATGTCTTTATATTGCTACTGTCTTGATCTATTTTTCCTTGCGAACATAAAACTAACAGTGCATTCCGTGGTTGGGTAGAACTCTGCTACCACTTGTTCAAATGAATTAAACAACAGTTCAATTGAACAATACAACGTTTTACTTAGGTGAGGGTAGTGGCTCCGTGCTTGTTTTCATCTTGTCTTTTTCATGACAACCAGTAGAGGAATAACAAATTCCAGGGATTTGTAACATATCTAAAATATACATATTTAATCAATCAAAAACTCAAAATGAAAAACTGAATTAATCATTCACCATATTTTTACTATTCATGTATTTTTTTCACACTACATGACAAAGAAGAGGGGAAGCTGTAGATTTGTAATGAATGACAATTATTTAGTGGGTAGGAAAGACCTCAGAAGATTTAACATGAAATCAAAATGGGTTTAAGGACAACATTCCCAACGAGTGTGAGGGGAGGGAACTCGGTAGTCCACACTGATGGAATCATTCCCACTCACAGTTGTGGCAAGTGTAGAGGTCACTTCCATCTGTGCAGTCCTTTTGTGCCCAGGTATTACAGGACCAGCACTGGAGCCAGACATCGCTTGACCTGGAGTAGCTGTGCAGGCACGCAATGCCTGCAAAACTGATATAAACGGACTCCATGAGAGTGGCTTGAGGGCCTGACATCCTCTAGTGGGGCCTGTGCTCACAGCCCAGCACCGTTCAGCTCGATTGGCATTTGCCAGAGAACACCAGAATTGGCAGGTCCACCATTGGTGCCCCTATTCTCTTCACAAATGAGAGCAGGTTCATACTGAGAACATATGACAGATAAGAGTCTAGTGACGGCCTGGTGAATGTTATGCTGCCTGCTACATCATCCAGCATATCCAGTTTGGCAGAGGGTCAGTGATGGTCTGGGGAGGTATATCCCTGGAGTGTCGCAAAGACCTCCACGTGCTAGCCAATGGTACCCTGACTGCTGTAAGGTACAGGGATGAAATGCTAAGACCCATTGTCAGACCTTAAGCTGGTGCAGTGGGCCCTGGATTCCTCCTGGTGCAGGACAATGCCCGGCCTCGTGTGGCCAGAGTATGTAGGCACTTCCTGGATGACAAAGGCATTGATACCATTGACTAGCCCTCACGTTTCCTAGACCTGAATCCAACTGAAAACCTCTGGGACATTATTTGAAAGCATCCGATGCAATACCATAAACATATTTTGTTTTTTAAATTTTTCAACGTAGGAAAATACTAGTAGTTTATAAATAAGTTTTCAATAAAAAATGCCCAGTGGCTCGGACCCAATAAAACTTGAATGAAAATAACCAACTGATATAGCTTCAGGGTGAGCTGCTCTACCATCAACAGTTTAGCTTTCCAATTTTTCAATTATTGACTTTATTACCAGTTTATAAAGCTTTTTTTTTAAAAGCTCAATAGCTGATTCCTCCGTGAAGAAAATAATTATCATAAACTAGAAATAATGTCCAAAATCGAAAAATAGCCTAACTATTTGGATGTGAGCTATTTAACATAATTCATAAGAAAATGCTTTATAAACAAGTTATAATGTCCAAAATTGTAAAACCAAAATATGTTGATGGTAGAACAGCCCTCCCTGAAGCTTTATCAGTTGAAAATGTCCATGTAAATTTTATTAGGTCTGAGTTATTGAAAATAATTCATAAAAATAGTTTAATAAACTAGTAATCATTTCCTAAATTGAAAGATTGTAAAACAAAAAGATGTAGATGGTAGAGCACCTGTCCTTGAAGCTAAATCAGTTGGTTATTTCAACAGATGTTTTATTGGGTCCGAGCTATTGACAATTCTTTGGATTAAAATGTTATAAATAATATTATTAATTTATTAAATTATAATATTGAATGAGGTTTATGGTAGGGCAGTTGTCCCTGACGGCCTATTACAAAATGTACCTTGGGTCTGAAATATTTACCTTTATTTCAATAACAGGCAATACAAGTATTTTAAGCTTTACTTTTATAATAATGCAAAAAAACAACCATGTAAATGGTAGGGCACCGAATTCTGAGCTCTTAATAGTTGTTTTGAATGGTTTATGTTAATTTTCCTGTTGTATATTTTGTACAATGCTTTATGGGACTACATTTCCCATGATGCACTGTGTACTTATGTTCAGGTGTATGCACAGTGATATCCGAAGAAGTAAAGCCGAGAGTCACGCTAAGTTTGTGTGTGTGTCATATTTGTTGCATTCCTGTACACTCTTTGAAAACACGACAAATTGGCGACGAGGATCTTAGTAATCCGCGTGTGTGGTGTAAATGCGGGAAGGAAGTGGCGTGACGGCGGGATCGCTCGGAAATGAAAATTGAGACGAGCCTGCTGCTAATGCTGCTAATCCACGTGGTGACCGAAGAGGGGGAAGGTAGACATACAACAATTCAGATAAGTGACTGAATAAATTGTAACTGACAGAGAACGTTACAAAATGGTTACAATTCTTGGCAACATTGGCCCCTTTGATGAGAGTAGTGAGCAGTGGAGCTCTTACACAGAAAGATTTGAGTACTTTGTAGCAGCTAATGCTATTACTGAAGAGAAAGCTGTACCCACTTTTTTAAGTGTGATGGGCCCAAAGACTTATGCACTACTGCGTAACCTCCTGCAGCCAGATAAACCAGGAGAGAAAACGTATGAGCAAATAGTGTCCACTCTCAAAGCACATTTTTCTCCGAAGCCCTTAGTAATTGCGGAGCGGTTTCGTTTTCACAGACGGAATCAGCTGGAAGGAGAAACCGTGACAATGTTCGTAGCGGTGCTAAAAAAATTAGCTGAACACTGCGAATTTGGTTAAGTGCTAAATGACACGCTTCGGGACAGATTAGTCTGTGGACTCCGCTGTGAGGGAATACAAAAAAGACTGTTAACAGAGTGCAACTTGACACTACAAAGAGCAATAGAGCTGAGTGTGTCTATGGAATTGGCTGCGAAAGAAGCACAGCAACTGAGCTCAAACAGTGTAAAGTGTATAAGATGGAGACCGAAAAACAAACTGAAAATAAAGGGCCATGTTTTCGCTGTGGAAAGACAGGACACTCACCTGTTTCGTGCTGGTTTAAAGATGTGGAGTGCCGCAGCTGCAAGAAAAAAGGACACATTGAGCGTGCGTGTAAAAATAAAACAGAAAAGAAGGGGAAAATGCAGCAGAAACCAGGATACAGAATAAAGCAAAAGCAACGTGTGTGTGCAGTGGGGCAGGAAAACAAAGAGATTACTGATACATCGGATGAGGAATTTCCATTGCATGTGCTCACTGTTGCAGGTGGAACCAAGGCTTATAAGGTCACCCCGCTGCTGGAAGGACAGCCTGTGAAAATGGAGATTGACACTGGTGCTGCTGTGTCGCTCGTGTCGGATATGGTATACAGTGAAATATTGAGCCACCTACCGCTCACACCTCCTGATGTGGTTCTCAAGACATACACTGGGGAAGCGGTAACCATGAAAGGATTCACACAGGTAACAGTTGAACTGAACGGGAAAAAGAGAAAACTGCCATTGTATGTGGTCATGGGTGATTATCCTTCGTTGATGGGACGTTCTTGGCTGGAGCAACTTAAGGTGGACTGGACGGCCATACATATGATGACACCTAAAACGCTGGACCTTGAAGGTATTCTCCGGAAACACAGTGATGTTTTCAAGCAAGAGTTGGGCAGCATGAAGGAAATCAAGGTCACACTGACTGTAGAGCCGGGAGGCCCGCCAAAATTTTTGAAAGCTCGGCCCCTTCCATATGCGCTAAAACCCAAGGTAGAGGCAAGCTGAGCTGAACTCATGAAGGAAGGGGTGCTGGAACCAGTCAGCGTGAGTAAGTGGGCAACACCCATTGTTCCAGTTTCAAAGAAAGATGGAGGTATAAGGATATGTGGAGATTTTAAAGTCACTGTAAATCCGGTGTTGTCAGCAGAACAATACCCCTTGCCTCACATTAATGATATTTTTGCTGGACTGACAGGAGGGCAAAAATTCAGCAAAATTGACCTCAACCAAGCGTACCTGCAGATGCATGTTGAGGAACAGTCCAGAGAACTTCTCACCATCAACACCCACAAAGGCCTATTTCGGTATAAGAGGTTACCATTTGGAATTACTTCGGCCCCATCCGTTTTCCAGCGAGCGATGGATCAGATTCTTGCGGGCCTTAAAGGGGTGGTGTGTTACTTAGACGACATTCTAGTGACTGGCTCTGATGAAGAGTCGCACTTACAACACCTGGATGCTACCCTTGAGAGACTAAAAAAATACAGATTGAGAGTGCGCAAGGATAAATGTGAATTTTTCCAGGTTGCAGTCGAGTACTTAGGCCATGTCATTGATGCCTCTGGTTTGCATACATCTCCATCCAAGTTTAAGGCCATTGTGGATGCTCCAGAGCCCGAAAATGTAAGCCAGTTGCGGTCGTTCCTCGGGTTACTAAATTATTATGGTCGGTTCATTCCAAACATCTCTACGCTGCTGAAACCTCTGCACAAGTTGTTGTGTCACGAGAAAAATTGGAGGTGGACCTCTGAATGCCAGGAGGCTTTCAAAAGAGCAAAGGAGACACTCTTAAGGTCAAATGCTCTCACTTATTTTGACCCTGCTCTTCCCATTCAGCTGGCCTGCGACGCTTCTCCATATGGTGTGGGAGCTGTCTTGTCCCACATAATGCCAAATGGTCAAGAGAGGCCGATCGCATTCACTTCCAGGAGTCTGAGTAAAGCGGAAGCAAACTATGCTCAGATTGAGCGAGAAGCCTTGAGTATTGTTTGGAGTTCGGAAGTTTTACCAGTAAATTTTTGGAAGGAAGTTCACGTTGTTGACCGATCATCGCCCACTCACTGCAATTTTTGGTCCACACCATGGCATTCCGTCTCTGGCTGCTAGTAGGATGCAAAGATGGGCTTTGTTGTTATCCGCTCACACCTATGACATCAAGTATCGGAAGGCGGAATTTCATGGAAATGCGGACGGTCTGTCTAGATTGCCTCTCGCTGATAGTATGAAGGAGGCACAAGTTGCAGAAATTTTCTACTTCAGCCAGGTGGAAAGGGCCCCAGTAACAGCTGTGCAAGTCCGTAAGAGCACACGCAATGATCCTGTTCTGTCGAAAGTCATGGATATCGTAATGACAGGAAAAGGTGAGACCGATGACCTGGAGCTAAAACCATATGTCTCTCGACGCCATGAAATTTCAGTGCAGTCAGGATGTTTGCTGTGGGGAAGGAAAGTTATCATTCCCTCTGCTCTGCGCTAGCAAGTGCTAAAACAGCTGCATGTGGGACACTGTGGAATGGTCCGAATGAAAGAAATTGCCAGGAGTTACTTCTGGTGGCCAGGAGTAGATGGCCAAATCGAAGATAAGGCAAGAACATGTATGGCATGCCAGCGCATACGTAATGCACCCCAACTGGCTCCGCTGCACCCATGGTAATATCCAGAGAAACCATGGCATCGCATTCATGTTGATTTTGCAGGCCCAGTTGAGGACAAAATGCTGCTGGTTGTCGTGGATGCACACAGTAAGTGGCCGGAGGTTGCTATCATGAAATCTACCTCAGCTGAAAAGACAATTGAGAAACTGGGAGAAATTTTCAGTAGGTTTGGACCTCCAGTGCAGCTTGTCTCAGATAATGGCCCTCAATTTACATCTCACGACATGGGCACATTTCTACAAGCAAACGGTGCGCAGCATATCACATCATCACCATACCATCCAGCAACAAATGGTTTAGCAGAAAGGTTTGTCCAAACCATGAAACATGCGTTGAAAGCGTCACTTGGACAAGGAACATTTCATCAACGCCTTCATAGCTTTTTGTTGTGCTATCGCAGTACTCCGCACGCAACCACCAAAGTGTCACCAGCGTCTTTGTTGTTCAATAGAGAGCTCAGGACAAGCTTGGAGCTGCTCAAACCAGCAACACTCAAATAAACTGTCTTACGACAGCAGAGGGATCAGGTACAGCGACGGAATCTGCGAGCCAAGGACAGAACCTTTTCGATAGGCTCACCAGTGCTGGCCCGGAACTATGGCGGTGGTCCGAAATGGGTTCCGGCTACGGTGGAGGCACAGACGGGTCCAGTCTCATATAAGGTCAAAACTGCTGGAGATTTGTCTTGGAGGAGACACACTGATCAGTTGCTTAAAGGAGCAAATGTAGTCCCGGATGTTTCTGAAGTTGCGGATGTCACTGACCCAATTAGTAACAGTACGTCAGCTCCTGAAGTACTAACCACCGAGCCTACCAAGACCACAAATTGTCCATCTGTAAAGGAACAGGCATCACCTGTTGTACCGACAGGAAGTGGAAGCCAAACAGGGCGCCGATACCCAGTTAGGGAGCGACACCCACCTCAGCGGTTCTTGGATTATTCTTAGCTGGAAGCTACCCTTATTGTTCGGGGTAGAATAATCCCCTAAGGGTCAGCTAGGGTTTGAGGTAGTCTACCCACACTCCCAGGGAATTAGTTGTGTATATATTGAAATCAACAAAAGCTGAATGTTCTATCAAAGAGAAAAGTTCATAAGAGAAGTTGAAATTCATATTTCTAACTACTGATATTACAGTTAATTAGTAATTTTGTGTTAGACCTCAAAGATTAAGGGGTAAGGAGATGTTGTATATTTTGTACAATGCTTTATGGGACTACATTTCCCATGATGCACTGTGTACTTATGTTCAGGTGTATGCACAGTGATATCCGAAGAAGTAAAGCCGAGAGTCACGCTAAGTTTGTGTGTGTGTCATATTTTTCGCATTCCTGTACACTCTTTGAAAACACGACATTTGCAATTGACGTTAATCAGTAAAAACTACATTCAGTATGGGCATTTACCACGCTCCCTAACTGAGAATACACGGATAATCCGCCATAGACATGACTGTAATGTCGTCTTTTTTCAATTGAACGCAACAGAGAAAACAGGGAGTGTTGTTTTTTCGCTATCGCCAGGAGATTCAGAATATGTAATTGCTGTCTTTCTGGCAGGTTTCGTTGATGAGGTATTGACGATCAGTCAGAATCTTCAATATAGGCCAAAGCTAACTCCAGCGCAGTTCTTGCGTCTACCTGAACAAATCCTCATTTGCCACTGGCTGTTTCAACCGCTAATTGGCTATTGGTGAATGATAATGAAAGTTCAAATGGCCAACGTTTCTTACTACTACGTTTACCTCCACCACTATGAACTGTATGGCTTTTGCCACGGACCGTTAAAACAGCGTATTAGCCAGTAATAGTATTAACTAGTATCTACGTACAGGAATAGTCAAGATTTAGCTATTGCTAGCGAGTCTGCCAAAGCTATTTCATTTTATGGAATGAGAACGTTTTTTTTCATGGAATAACAACGTATTTTTTTCTTTCATTCGTGAATGGCATTTATACAATAACTGTCAAAGGTGACGATAACTAACTTTTTCATGTAGTGAAAAGACGGTAGAATCGTGGAATGTACCAGAAACAGTAGCAATACGTTCTAACAGCTAATTCGCCAGTAATAAGCTTACCAGTATCTACTATCCTTGGAATATTCCCAAGACTTGAGCAATTTCTAACGAGACTGAAGATATGTTAAGGCAGCAAATGTGTTGGTCCATCCTGATTCAAAAGGCATGCACGATGCGTACTTCGAAAATCCACCAGAAATAATCGCAATATAACCGTAAACTGCTTTATTTCAGACTTTCCATAATGCAGACACGGAAGGTTTTAGCCCGTGAAGTTTTCGTCTATACGGAATAATTGATAATGAGTACATCGCTATGCCTGTCAGGGGATCCTAACACAGGATCTATAGTTTGCAGCTCCGCTTTGCTAACCACTCAGCTATACAACAAGGGTCAGTCAGTCTGTAAGTCAGTGACGGACGGGCTGACTCAGTAAGAGAACTTCACGTTCTGCTTACATCCTTAAGTTTTGTGGATGACTATTATGGAGCCAAACTCAATTCAATTGTATTGACCGTAGGTAATGAATGAATGAAAATCAAAATAAAAGCGAGGTTAACAGCAAAATATTTCATCGTATGATTATTATAACCGCGTCTTCTTACGACTTACAATATCTTCCCATCTTCGTTCGATTCGTCTTTTCTCAAACTAAGTTTTGAGCCTCTATTGACGTGGAGTCGGGGCTTTATCTGGGCATGGAATTAACGATATAGCCTTTCCATTCACAGCTTTCCCAATTATCTTTGTTGCACTACCAGAGACAATAAATGTGTTTAACAGCTATTTAAATCCACGAATTGCTTAATCCATAGCGATTATTTACACGCTTATTTTTATGAGAAACGTGATTTTGCGGAATCCTAACGAGTTAAGATGTAGCCTAAATAACTTTCTCTAAACTTGCACCATTCCACAAATGCATATAAACACGTACAGCTATTATAATTTACTCAAATTCTGTTAATTGCTCCAACAAACCCTTTTAATATGTGCGATTTAAATGTGGAAATAATGTTTCCATCATATTTATCATTAGGCTAGTGAATATGAAGAACATTCGGAAACATTTAGCAGAGGGGACTGAACATACTGACGGTTGTCCATGGTGCAGCATCTAGAGTTGGGAAGTATTCAGTTCTGCCAAATTTGCAGCAAAACGTTTAGTTTTTATAAAACGTTTTGTAAAGTAAGAACCAGTTTACTTTAAACCGCGCAAAACACCGTTGATTTTCCATTTTGTTAATGAACTGAAATTATAATTCAGTCGAGTATCTATCAAAACGTGGTTGATATTGGGTAGAAAGAAACCTTTAGAATGTACTCCACTTGAGTAATGGAATCAAATCATTAGATGTGATTTAATACTTCCACCAAACACGTTGCAGATTGTATGGGAAACAGAATGAATAAACTATAGTACAACATCAGATGCATAACCTATACCCACGAGCGTTCGAAATAAACGGTTTATGTTACAAAGGAAACGTTTTCAAACAGGAAGCTCGACATGAATACATCCTACGCTAGACCGAACTAGACTTGAGAAAACAGAGAAGGCTTATGGGTAAATGAGGCCGCGGTGTCTGCAAGTTGATGAGGGAGGAGAGATAGCTCTGGAAGTGGAGTACGTACATACGTACGAGGGAGGAATCCACCATTCCGGTAAACCTTAGTTTTTTGGTCTTGCACGGATAAACACCGAAATAGTTTCACGGTACATAGAAGGTGAAGAGACGTTCTGGTCGTATAGCCTACCGTTTTTCCATACCGTTTATCGTGCAAGGACGCAAGACATTCTAGTTTGACACACACACAGTCAATGTAATTTGAGAGTTTCTAAAGGTTGGATTTTGAACACTGGACTGTTTTGGAAACACGTTTTTTGAAATTGAATCAAAGCACTTAAGAGCGCCCAAAAAGAGAAGAGAAGAGGGGGGCAAAGAAAACGCCCTGTTGCTGATACTTCTCACAATTCAAACTTAATCGCCGTGTGGATCACAGGAAACATTAATATGGAATACGAGTACTATACATTTGTATCTTGATTTGCTTGAAACACATTTTTTGGCCAGACTAACTGGGAAGTTTGCGAAGCCGCTCTTTTCACGGTGGATTATTATTTTTTCCTTCATTGTGGACTCTGCAATTCCGAGCCGATTTCAGAGGGCGGCGAGTCGGAGGCTGCTAGGCCCACGGCCATTGCCCAAGAAAAAACGACTTTTACCCATGTAAACCCGGAGTTCTCATACGGCTCGTTTTATAAGTGCAAGGAACGGGCATTAATCAATCGCAAATATGTCGCTTGGTGCAGAGAGAAGGATGGAAAACCGGTTGAAAAAACTGGAATCCATGATCAAAGATCCAAGATCTGCGATAAACTTGGAAAGTTTACTAGTAAGTCTGCTAATATTTTATTAATTATTAATAGGGCACACGAAGTATTTCCCTAGCGCATATTGAAACAACCAACACCATACCATACATTGTAGCTCTTCTGAATTCATTACATCAACAGGCTGTGTCAATCTTCATTCTGCACATTTCGACATTGTAGGCGAATCATATCGCTTCTGGCCAAGGTTTAGCGGACTTCCTACCACCAGTTATTTGCCGATTCTTGTCAATGGCATGTACTCGAGAAAGTAGACTAGGCCCATTTGACTATCTTTTTGGTTAAGAATCGAAGCCCGTGTCGTTACGCTTTTTAGATTCAACATCATGTGTAGGCCCAGTTCCGTGACAATGTCTAGGCTATATGGTTTTATTTGTGTGCACCGCTTTTCAGATGACAGGTAGAGGTTTCACAGGAATTGTTTATCAAAAAGTTGCAATCCAGATAGAGCAAATAGCCTACATATACCCAAACGTAGGCACGATGTTGTCCATACATGACACAATTGGGAGTTTTAAGTTACTTTGTTTATGGGAATGTTTTTCTGATTAGGAAGACGGCTTGTTGATTGTTGATCACTTAACATTCTATGCTGATGTCTGTGCGACGTCTTGACGATGAGCTAACGCAACCAAGACTACTCCCCTTTCATTTTTGACAAGTAATCTAAAGTTGTGCGTGCTTAGTGGGAATATGCAGCCAGAAGTTCGAGCTCTACGTTTTATAGTGACGTAAGGACATATGATGCAGCAGACAAAACAGCAGTAAGCTAAGGCTAACTGCATTAAATCTGTCTGAAGATTAGGCAGATTAGTGGGAAATGTGCTTTGAATTCCTGTAGGATACTTTCATGGGAACGTTTCTTCCGCTTTAAGCGATCTTTCGCCTGGACACTGTCCAGCTTGGCTCCATGCCTGACGGTTACCAACGCCATGTCAGACACGCGCGTGTGTAGGCTACAGACATTAACTACCAAAGAGAGGGCTGGGTTATCGTTCAATGCTGAGTGTTTAAAGGGAAAATAAGAACGTATGAGTTACCTTGAAAGGCCTAGGTTACTCAGTGCTGTGCAATTTCGGATGACTGTTCAGTTAAGATCTCCAACCATTCTGCATATATAAATGAAACGTGTGGACTGACGGTGAAATGCACAATTTCAGGCCTTTTACCAATGATATTGACTGCAAATAGAAAATGGGAAAACACTGAATATTCTATAATGAATAACCTTAAACTTACTTCGATAGCTTTTTAGTTGTTTCAGACTGAAATATTCACACAGAGTTATAGTGATTTACAATTGTTTTTATTTTAACTATTACTTGATCAATCTCCACACTATCCAAAACGGAAATTTAGGACGTATAAGTCATTGCTAGTTGTCAAGCTGCCAGCTGATTTAAAAATCTGTCTGTTGAAAGAATAGATCTTTTATATGCAGGTAATGAATTTTAAGTTAATAAACTGTTCTTTTTCTGGGAACGAGTAAGATATAGATAACAAATGCTGATGCCTGTTCTAGACTCAAGTTGAGTGGGAAACATGCGTGGGATTGAACAAGCTGTATCCTCTAGCCTTCTCTCCTCCCAAGCCATTTTTAGCCTCCTCTTACTGTTATCGACTGCTAAGAAGTAGCTACAGAGGACAAGCATCATGCATTGCATTAATGCAATCTGACTGGTTTCTGTATGCTGTGACCATCAGCACAAATCTCCCAGGTATACCCACAATGTTTTTTATTTTTATTTTTTACTTTTAATTAATTTGCTAATGGAACATTATGCACACAGTCGTTGACCTATCAAAGCTGCTTAAATACAGTTATCCCAGATAAGACTCTTACTGCTTTAGCAGAACAATGCATGGGTGATTTGATGTCCTTTCTGTAAAAGATTCCTTCCTACTTTTTTTGCACTCTGTTTTGGATGAGAATAGGCCTAAACCTGTTCCTTGGGTGATTTTGGGCCATCCTGCAGAAGAATATTGAGGAATGGTATGCTCCTCTTATCACACAGCCATCCTTGATGTGGTCTGATTCAGTGTAGGACTACCACTTGAAATAGGCGTATTATACAGTGGAATGCAACCTGGAAACTGTCAGTTAACTGCCATGGTTTTACTATCGAACTGAACAGTGTGAATGTGAATGACCCGACGGACTTGTTTTTTTGCAAGCAATGAAATAGAATACAATTAATTAGTATTCAGCTAAATGAAGTGTGCACTTTATTCAATTAGAGAAGCGGAAATTAAAGAAGCAACGAGAGGAGTGTGTAATCTGTGGTTTAACCAATGCTGACCTGTCGAATACTGCAAAACGTACTAAGGTCTTTACTGCAGGAGTGAGATGGCATTCATTTTGCTGTGTCAGAATGTGAACTGGATCAGATGGCTGCCTTTAAATGTGCAGCTGAGCATGTGGGGGTGTGTTCCCTAAAGGCCTAGGGGCAGGTAACAATTCGGTCATCAGGATCCGATCTGCAGTGTTGGCTCTTTTTTCCTTCTCTCACTCTTGCACTTCAAATGGATCCTGTAATGTCAATTGTATATCCTTTTGGGACACACTCAGTGTTTGTAGGGTTAGAATTATGGACTTTGACAGCTATATTATATAATAATTTCAGTCAATGTTATATGCTGTTTACTATCACTAATGTACAGCTACAAGATTAAATAATACCCTGTAAATGAGCCACGCTTGTCTGTTGTGACGCTTGTATGGTTCTGTGCAGAAAACACACCTGAATGCATTCTTGACTTATTTCTGTATGTCTGAATTGTAAGCCTTAAAAGGTCTACAGACCAAACAAGTGTAGATTTACATGCACAGATTTGCATTGGTGTGGATAGATTTTTAGAGAAATTGATATTAGGTGGTTTAACCAATGCTGTCCCACTTTCCTGGTAAATATGAGGCTTCAATACATACCCATACCTTCAAAAAACATTACATTTTACTTTGGTCACAAACAAAATAAAGCACATGGCTAGTTTGCTAAAAGACACCGCATACATCCAGTTTTCTGGATGTAATTGCAGACATAATCAAATTGCATTGCAAACCAAGGTGTTTTGTCCCCATCAATTAATATACATATCCCTCAGGAATGTGGCGTGGTGTAGGCATGAATAATAAGGTAGGAGGACAGCTAGGAGAGCAAAAGAAAGCTCTGCATAGTTGACTCTACTGGAAGTTGTAATTGCATTAAAACGGCAGTTCACAAAATGGAGAGGAATGTTGCCACTTGGAAGATAGGTACTCATCTCACTCAAACAGTTGCCATTGTTTTTGTCTTGTGTTAAAATTATCCAGAGATGGGGAAATTAACCAGAGATGGGGAAAATAATGTTATTATTCGTCCAAATAAAATACAACATTTGCAAACTTATATCTAACCCAAAATGTGCTATAACTGGTGTGGTAGTTGTAGCTAGAAGTTACTCTGGACACTAAATGACTAAAACGCTAATGTAATAAAGAACAAATGTGTAAAAGCTAATACAAAATATTTGTGCTTTTTTATTTGTTGGTGTAAAATAACACTGAAATCCCCATGTATTCAGCCAAAAAACTGTTTAATATAGGTATGTTATCATACAGGCTGTTTCCACAAATGAGGTACATAGTCATTTCTCATTTTAATCAAGGCATAATATTAGTTTTTAGATAAAAAATATTTTTGGGGCAAATTTTGCGTTGTGAAAATAGTTACGGTGTACGCATTTATTTAAAAATAATGCAGTTACTGTCTCTCCCCAATCACCAACCATACAAAATAGTGGCCTGTGACTTCAGTGTCTTGCCTACAACTGCTCTGATGTGATCTTGTTACAAAATAAATTGGACTGTTCTCTATGTAAACATTTCTATCCCTATAATTTCTCTTTGATAGCCAAATTGTTTAATTTCAACTGCTAGCATGGTAATGCATGTTGTTTGCTTATTTCCACTGTAAGAAATATTTAAATTCAGCACTGTCCATGTTGGCCATTTCCTGCAAGTGTAAAGGATTATAATAACGAATGAGCTCAGTATGTTGCTGGTAAGTGTGAAAGTCCTGCCCTGTTGATAGCCTTTCATTTGCTAAAATGCTACGCACTTACACTTAAGAAAAACTATGTAGTAAGGTAACATTCCTGTACTATGTTGCTGCTCATGAACTGCTTTCTAATGCTGTCCCAGGGCTCACCCTTTCAAAGTGCTTAGGGTAGGCACATTAGGCACGCTGTATCATGGAGGCTTGTAGTGAAACACCACTGATTGCAGTATTTCCCCCAAGTCCCACTGATGATCGGTTTTAGTTGGCAGAGCACTACTGCTGTCTTGGTAACTGATTTCAGTCTCCAATGTCAGGAAGAACATTCACTCCAGCCTCTCGGGGCTAGTAGCATTGAAGTGACATTTCTTAGGATAGGCCTAACTATACACACTTGATTGCAGTCGACTGAGCAGCCCTTTCACTCTCCTCAAGGAAGTTATTTCATTGGGTAAATAGTCAGCTATATATGGCACTCACTTTTCTCTCATCAACTGCTTCCCTCCATTCTATTAAATAGAATATTTGAGTGTATGCATTTCCAAAGCCAGTTCCTCACCAGTAACTTAGATCGGTAGTTCTATTAGTGTGTTGCTGTAGATTTATTTGTTTGTGTTATGATCCACAGACCGCTTATATGACATTTAAAAATTGTTTAAAAGGGGGAGTCCTCCTGCAGGAACACACATTTGGAGAAAGTCTATGGTCTGTTTGTAAAATATGTTGTTTCACAATGATTGAACTTCTTTGTGGTCTGTCTGTGAAATAAAAAAATAATGGAATAGCATGTCCTTGTGCTAACTTCTTAGGATTGGAGATGTGGGATAACATTATGAAATGTTTTAAAACATTTCATAATGCTTTAAAACAATTACTTGCAGGTCAGGTTGCCAAATCAATCAGTAAATGTTATAGGCATACTTGTCTAGAACTCCTCCATCTGTCTAAATCATTATGACGAGGTATGTATTTTG
Organism: Esox niger; assembly: GCA_016801105.1. Classification (NCBI taxonomy): domain Eukaryota; kingdom Metazoa; phylum Chordata; class Actinopteri; order Esociformes; family Esocidae; genus Esox; species Esox niger. Next base: position 85,815 of record JACXGJ010000458.1, read on the forward strand.
TAAAAATGTATCACACAGCGCATTATTAGATTAATGTACTTCCTTCCTCCAACAACTATGACACAAAGCAGTTGGTATGTTTTCTTCTGCTTTTTGCCGGGCTGTGTTAGCGGAGCCTGCCAAGAAGAGCGAATGTCTCTTACTGACTGACTACCCCTTGTTAAATTGCGTAGTGGTTAGAGACTCGGACCTGGAAACAATAGGTCCAGTGTTCAAATCTTGTCACATTCAAAACACATTATGCCTTAAGATTTGTTCCGGATAGGCAAACCGTTAAATACAACATTAGCTATGTTATGTTTGTAAGCCTAAAATCAACTGTTGCAACTATTTCTGGTGGATATTTGAAGTACACGTCCGTGCATGCTTTTTGGGGTATTATTGTCTAGATCAGACCTGGGCAATATAAGGCCCTTGGGCCGGATGTGGCCCAGTTCAGTCATTCTATCCAGCACGTGATACATCCAAAACGTAAAAAATAATACAAAAAATACTTGACGAGGTCTGCTGACCAATGTTTCTTTGTTTACAGCTGTTTATTTAAAAAAAAAATTAAAAGCCTGTGGCAACTCCCAGTAATAAGTACAGCTGTATCATACTGTCTCTTTGATATACTTTTAAGTTGAAATAAGCTATTTACATTGCTATGATACATAGGGACCAGCACCACAGTCCATGCATGGTCGTTATCATTTGTTTCTACTTTACGCAGTTGATGGCTAGCAATCTCTGGAAATTAGCCTGTTTAAGAAAATTTGATGACGAAAACCGAGTATTCAAAAAAGAATGTACAGGAAAATATTTGTTTGCAGATGTTGCAGGTTAAGCAACTTGCTTAATATGTAAAGCTAACGTTACCCTTTTTAAACAGTACAATTTACAGGCACATCCAGAGCAAGCATGCGACCAAATACAGTGAACTGTCACCCATTGCTAAAATTCAATAAACCCAAGCACAGACCCAGCCACACTAAGGAACATCTTCCAGCAGTACCGCACACTGCTTCAACCGAAATGACTCCTGACTTAACCTCACTTATCAATTCCTGTATGAGGCTCTCCTGTTCATATAGAGTGAGTTGCCCGAAAAGATGATTTCTTGGGTCTTGGCTGCTGGAATAGATGTCGTTAAAAGCATGTAGTACAAAAAATATACCGTATGAAGTTAGATAATGGCAATTATACAAACATTTGCATTGAGATAAAATCCTCAAATTCATTTCATTAGCTTATAGCTGCCGTAATAACTGTTGTTAACAATATACCTTATGTAATAAAGCCTACTCTGTTAAGTTGAAAGTTAAGTTGTAAGGCAAATATGTGTTGCACCATTTCCGTTGAGTAATAACTTTGATAAAGGAATTTTTTAGGGCTTTGCCTGCCATAATAACTTGTTAACAGAGTATAATTCAAAAAACATTGTTGAAGTAAATTAAGATTATGAAAATGGTGTTGGATGGAAAATAAATATGCATAAATAACAGAATTTTTGGTCTTATCATTGCCAGTGGCAAAAGCTATACATTTTATAGATGCTATTTCTGGTGGATAAGAAACGTTAGTCAGTTTAACACAATGCTTAATGGTGTCTAGCGAAATTCAAACTTGACGTGATGTTAATGCGTGACAGCATTATCTAATCTTGAGATGCTGTACCGACACTGGGCAAATGTGTAGCACCATGGTGTTGTGGTTAAGAACACTCTCTCTCGCCTGGGAGACCTGCGTTTGAGTCCAATGTGGGCAACAATATTTATCACTTTTAAGTGTGGGTCATCTGAACAAGGCTTGCCTGGTTCCTTTTCTGGTTCTGACATCCATTTGCAAGGAATTTGTGCTAAGAATGCGATTGGGAAGTTGAAGAGGGTACGTTTTAAACCCCTTAATTAATTTTGCAGTTTGTTTTTTCAATTTTTATTACTGTTTTACAAGCTGATTGACTTTTTATTGTTTTATTTATAAATCTTTTAATAACCAAATTAGCCACTGAGGGATAAATTCCATTAGCAAGCCAGAGCCTGTCTAGAGAGAGCATTGCAGATTGTTTTTATTCAAAATTATTCTGAACAGATTTATTCAACCAATTTCACTTGGTTGCTAATTTGTTTGGTACTAGAATTTTTATCTTCAATATTATATCAAAGACATGGCACTTCTCAATACTTACTAATTTTGATACCACGGCAAAAAGTATTACCCCAATAGTGTGTTTCTTGAAAATGAGCTATTCCTATTAAGCATATTTTTTCTTTTAAATCAACATTTTAAAAAAATACTATAATATATGAAACTTTGGTATTCAATGAGATGTTGACATTTGTCCTGTTTGGTCTGATTAGTACAAGTTTGAAATGTTGGGTTCCAACTGGCATCTTTGTTAGCTGCTGAGTGAGTGAACGTATGATATCCACATGTGTTGTTCGAACTGTAAAGCATGGTGCAGATGGCTTGGAATGAGTTAAGCAATAGCGTTAAGAAAAAGCTGCCAAAAAGTGCTGAGCATATGTGTGAACACCTTTTAAGACTATTGGAATAGCATTCCAGGTTACTACCTTATCAAGCTGGTTAAGAGAATGTCAAGAGTGTTCAAAGCTGTCGCACAAAGCTGTGCACTAAGTCACTGTTTTAATCCATATGTGTTATTTCTTAGCAATGATGTCTTCACTATTATTCTGCAATGTAGAAAATAGTAAAAATAAAGAAATACACTTGTAATACACTTAGATTTTTTTTTGCATCATATTGTGTTGTTATATTATAATTTGTTTGTTTTTTGTGTGCATTACCCCTTTAATGTCTCAAATGTGACAGCCAAGTGTTATTTTCGGGTGTGTTTTGATTATTCATCTCTTGGGTTAATTTGAATAAATCTGCACGCCTTTAGGAATAGGCCAGTTCAAGTTCTGGGTGTGTAATTTGTATGATCTGAGCATGACATACGCATGTGTTGGCGTACATTGTGCCATCTGGTTGAAATATCTTTTGGTGAACTTTTTTTTATTATTGAGAGTAGATTGAGTAAATGTTTAGCTTCCAGTTCTCTTTTTTCTCTGCTTTAGCCAAATGTAGTTGGTGCTTATGAGGAGAACTTGGAGGTTTCTATGGATAAAAGCCCCATTGTTTGAACTGATTTTAGTTTGTGTAAGGTAAACACCCTTGTCTAAGATTATATGATCATTAATTAATGGTAGAACTCAAATGAAGCTGATGTAAAAAACATACGTTGGAGTCTGTTACCCTGCAAAAATTAAGATACATTTATGTACTTGCATATCTGTGTTGTAAATTATGAATTTACTCCTCCATCTGAGGACCAAGTTTAACCACTGCATTTCCATTTATTTACAAAATCTATTTTTGGCAATTCTCCTGTCTTGATGGAAATCATGTGTTCCATGGATTTACTGTTTGCTCTGCTCCAGCTGTACTCTGACTCGTTGGAGGTTGAGTTTCTTTCCGATATGTCTTAAAATGTGACTGTTCTACTTGCTAGCAGCACTGGGTGCGATGTGCCAGTGGGGAGAAACACTGCCATATATGGTGGTGGGACTGAGGCCAGGGCCAAGTTTTGCAAAACAACTGTGGTGTGCACACCTCCTCTCTTGAGACAGCCTCTCCTCCCCTATTTCTCCTCCATTCTCTCTGTTAGCCACAGAAGTCCCAGCTCCCATGCCAAGCGCAGTCTAAATGTTGAGAATATGTAATGTGCTTTTGTGTTGCTGGATATGTAAATGCAGTAAAAGTGCTTGCTGTAATTGTAGGCCAAGGGACCGAGACATACTACTGGAAGTCTTGGATTTCCTTTTAATCCTTGTTTGGTGGAGGCATTATTTTCTGTGATATGTTACAAATTACAATCTGTTGCTAATGTTTGCTAGGTGACTTACACTAATGCTAGGAAGGTTGCTAAGTATTGGTAGGCCGGGGGTTATGGTTAGGTGTTATGGTTAGTTATGCAAACTAAAATGTAGGGTTGTCAAAATGTCCCTACATCTGTGTTTATATATCTGGCCATAAAAATATTTATGTTCAATAATATTTGATTAAGTAAATAATAATAATGTTTTCAAACTTACATTATTGTAACACAAAGTTAGATTTTTTTTACTGACTTGTATTGTCTAGGCATTCTTTAAAAAAAAAAAAATTTATTATGTGATTTCCATTTTTGGTTGTTGTTTTGATTCTGTTTTAAATATCACACTTTCATATAAACACCCCAGGCTTTAATGGTGCATGGGTCAGTGTTTTCTTTCTTTCAATCCAGGTAATTCAGAAAAATCCCCCTACAAACGTCAGACTATATGATGGAAAATTGTAAAGCCGGGGGGGTCGATTTATTATGATTAGCAGTAATTTTATGCATAAACTGCTCGATAATAAGAATAATCGAAAGAGAGAAAATGTCTCACAGTCTATGTGGATTTGTTTTTTAACATTGCACTGAAATATAAACAGAATATCAAGTCTTGGTCGCATGTTCCATGAGCTGAAATGTAATCCTCTACTAACAATATGGGACTGATTGAGACCTGAGATGCCAGGTGAAGGCAATCAACTAGCAGGTAGAACCAAAAAACAGAAGTTTCGGCCCTCCAGGACCGGATTTGAATACCCATACAATAAGCTCTTGGTTACTGGAAGACGCTCCCATGCCTGCTGTTCGTGAGCATATTTTTAGCGGAATATGAGCCTCTGCCAAAAAAAGAATACATTTATACTCTGCCGTTAATGTAGATTCAATGGAGGGACGCTTTGATATTTTTTACGACTATAACTCTATGCAGTGAGTGACAACAAGCTTCATGTAATACTGTTACACCACTGCTGTGTGACAAGGAACAACGCATGCTGCATGCAAAGCTCAAAGTTCTTCCAGATTTACAAGACTAGAATTGTTTTTCATCAAAAATATTGACACTTTTTTTATATGCTTATTTCGTTGTAGTCTGTGTTTATGCTAGAATTCCATGATTCTATCCATGTTCTTCTCTGTAACTTTGAAGTTACAAGGCCATAGAAGGTTTGAGAGACGTGCATCATAATGGCCAATAACGACATGAATTGTATGACCCCACTCTGCGGATATTGCACCGCGTATGAAAACAGTGATGACGATGTAAAGATCTACTGCCAACCTTTTGAATGAACACATTTTCTCACAATAAAAAGACTTTTCTTTGAGTCTGTGAACATAGTCATTAAAAATTAACTACTTATTCACGGAGTGCACATCACTTATTTTAATATCATGTATTAAAAACATGATACAGCATTTGGCCCATTGGATTCAGTTGAGGGAAAGGATATGCAACAACATGAAGTCTGTTTAACTTAATTAGGGCAGGTATTTTACATGATATGTAGGCCTATTGTGCTTCAAATATAGTATATATTTTGACATTCTGCTGTGCCCTGGTCACTAGGCTAGAAAAGAAAAATTAATTAAAGTAGGCTTCACGTAAGGTTCCAGGGATGTCACCGGAATTTCAGGTGTAGTTGTTGCTTCGCTCCAATTTCATAATATCCTGCACAAATCCAACAAGATGCCCATGAGCTTTTGTTGTCCACATTTTGTTGACACCATCCCAGCTGCATTATTGCCAGCTCGCAAAACACCCTGAGTCCAAAAAACTGTATTTTCACTCTCAGTCATAATAATTGATTAGTTGATACCAGCCACAGTAGAAATAATGATGTTGGTAAGACTTGATAAATTGTTCTGCACAAGGTCTTCAAGGGTTATGTAAGGGTAAGAATTAGGCATAGCGTTAGAAATGGAGTAACTTATTTGTTTCGGCATTACTGGTTAGGTTTTAGTGCTGTGTTACGTTTAGGCATAAAGGTTTGGTTATTGAAGTTAAGGTTACGGTGTGTGTGAGTGTGTAATCAGACTTTACTTTTAGATCTGAGGACAGGCCAGTGTGGGTGAAGTATTCCTTTTACTTGTGGAGCATTCGGTCCCTCTGAGTTCAGCATCACTGCTTTATAACCACCACCTTGTCAAGTCCGCCACCCACATTGACAATTTTTTTTTTCGTAATCCCCATAAATTATACGGAAGAAATGAATTGTGAAATACAGCTGAGTCACACATGGATTGCTGCAAGGTTTTATGGGGTTTATGACACAACTATTTCAGTCTATAGACACTCATTACATACACGCCTGTCTCAAGCAGTGATCCGTCATCACGCCAAATCTACGTACTGTGCATTACCATTATTACCCCCTTTAATATTGTACTTGTTGAAAAGCACAACACACTGTACTTTCTTAGATAGAATTTCAAGTCAGGGTGTACAAACATTAGGCAAAAATCCAACAGGTTAGATGAAATTCAGTGTTTATCTGTTTGCCTCCATGGGTTGCTTTACAACATGGAGCTTATTTGGCTGTTTCAGAATTCTAGTTATTGGCTCTGGCTGGCATTGCATTCACTTTGCCTGGGCTCCAACTCTGCTTCTCCCAAAAACTATTTTTAAACAGCTTGGAATTTGATCAAAACATAAGCTTTCTACTCAGGCCTTTTAAAGACCAGAGGCCGTTGTTTTTTTTCCCCACATGACTGAAGATGGGATTGGAGTGATCGAAGAGAGTTTAAGTAATGGAGAGGTGAGAGTGTCCGTTGAGGTCAGGTCCATTGCTTTTGGTTAAACTAATATTCCCAGGTAGCATAGCTGGTTTCATATGAGATGGATAATAATTGCTATGTGCTAGTTGTTTATGTGGTAATATAAAAAGAATTCCCCACTCAGTCATGGGTTGATCTTGCCAGATTGCAACAGGATGGAAGTCATTATTCTTTTTCATCTTTAGTCATTTAATATAGTTAAATGTGTGTAAAACAATTAATACAATTATTTCCCTCATAAATAGTATTGACTAATTTGAAGGTTTTATTGAGGATAAAGTTTTACTGGTTTAAAATGTATTAACATTTTTAAATGTCATTATTGAATTATTACACCTACTTGCCAAGTACAGACAGCTATTTTGGTAGTTGTTCTATTCTGATATGTGAATATAAGGCCACAAAGGGGAAAAGATAATTATTGGCATGTGATCATTTGTTGCCACTATCTGTTTTGTGGTAAATTATATAGTCATTAAGATAACAACATTCTGGTAATATACTGGTAAACTTTGCAGCCATTGGTAGTTACCAACCTTTGTCATTGTCTCCCACAGAATCATATTTCTTAGGAGTTGCCATGCAACCCAGTGAGTTGGCTGGTTTGCACTCTGCTTACAATCCGTGTTTGTTCACTACAGTTCAGATATGGTTCAGATAGATATGGGAGGACTGATTAGATACCAACTGTGGGTTGGAAAACCTGCTATTTATGGCTTTGTATTTTTCAAGACACTATCTCTAGTACTTGAATAGATGAAGAAATGCTTACTGGACACACACACACACACACACACACACACACACACACACACACACACACTCGCCTGCTAATTCTACATTGAAATGGCATTCCTACTGGAAGTATTTCCTGTTGTTTTTACCCTGGGGAGGGGCATGGATGGCTCTTGCCCAGTGGTTGTCCAGTTACGCATGAATGACATTCCGAATGAGCTGTTAGAATCTGCGTTGTCCCTATGAAGATGCTCTGGGAAGTAGGACATGTTTTTCACCAGGAAGAGTGAGACTTGTTTTACAGACCTGTTGCAACAGGTATTCCGTTAAACTGGTATTTCATACAAAATGTAGTGATAATGAAATCTTGTAGTGATGTCTATGAAGATTATAGGATGCAGCCCCCATGTGTTCAACCTTCACCAACCCCACTGCACACTCCACTGGCTTCCTGTTAAAGCTTGCATCTACTACAATATATGATGCTTGTTCTACAGATCTGCCAAGGGAACTGCCCTTACTTACCTTCAGGCAATGCTCAAACCCTATATCCTACACAAACACTTTTCCTACCATGTCTGGCCTGTTGGACTTGTAACGAGAGAAACCACTGAAAATCTACATTTTGAAAGAGTTTTTAATATACTTTGCTGATAATCAAGGAATTGCTGCTTGCTGTTACTGGGTTGGGTGGTTGTTCTACCTATTTATCTAAAGATCAATGAATTATGAATATTAACTCTTAGTTTTAAAATTACACCAATATTAATTTATAGGTATTCACATACTCTTGTAGAAATTCCAAAGTAACTCAGAGAAAGAAATTAAGTGGTTGCGACCAAAAAAATTTGTGGTAAGCTCCTGGGTAAATGGTTTACAACTAGTACTGTACAAGTAAACACATTTCTTCAATAGCCTTGTGCGTTGGGATAGATGTGTTGCGTGAAATTGTCGCACAGAGGAAATGACTTGAACACTGAGGGACTGGTTTGATGACATAGCAAGTGGTGGATCATTTCCGGTATTGTCAAGTTATTAAGGAAATGAGCCGTGTGTGTGTGTGTGTGTGTGTGTGTGTGTGTGTGTGTGTGTGTGTGTGTGTGTTCTCCTGAAAGAGTAGGTCTGTGGGGCTGCTTTCTTTATTGGGAGGTAATGAAACTGCTGGTAGCTAGCTTTAATGTTGACAGCCTTCTGCAGTATAGAGAGTGCACGGAGGACGGAGTAAAGAACTTTTGAAGCTCCTTTCATTCATATGCCAAAGCTGATTTCGATGCCAAGTGTTGTCTCTGAAAGGGGACAGTGTCTATACAGTGATCTGCTATGCATGACGTCACAGATGAGGCTCTGCACTTTGAAGTGGTGTAGACCTAAGGGGTCTGACTGACGTTCAGTTTGAGAACTGCGCACAAGAAGGTGGCTCCATCCCTCACTAATCAAGCAATTTTTGCACAACAAAAGGTATGAGGGAAATGTTGTTAAGAAAGAGTATGTAATTTGAAAGATGAGACACTGAGAATTTTATAATAAATCCTTTGTAAATATCATTGGAGCAAGTTAGACACCTAGAAATGGTTACTGTTTGTCTTGTGAAGAATAGTTGCTTTGGAATCCACACCTGAATACCTCCATAACTCAGTTACAGAAGGCATCTCAATTACGATCGGATTCTTTGACTTGAGCTGTTAAAACCTAAGATGTTAATTTAGCACTAAGCTAAATGTGTTGTCTATAGTACTCATTAACAAATGATGCCCACCTGACACAGATTCACCATGGGCAGTTTTGGATTTGGATTGCATAAACAGTAATTATGTGATGGCTGGAATGCATCACTGTCTTCCAAAAGAACACGCTTGCTCTAATTCCTCAACAGCACAGTTAGGAAATATTGCGCTATCCAGGAACAGCCATTTTTAAATCATGAAAAATTCACCATTGGTAAGGTGTGTGTGACCACATGGCTTTTTTTCAACCTGTGTTGCACCTACCCAAAATTATTTAGGACATTTCTTGTCTTGTTACTGGTAAGGCACTCAGTAGTTTCATTTAAACCTGATAACTTTCTCAGTCTCCCAATTTTTCCCTTTCAATTAATACTGTTGTGTGCGGTAAGGTACATTTCTTTATACCCCTGTCCTTATAGTCCTATTCCCAAGAGTGTAAGGGGTCAAGGTCTATAATTTGGAGTGCAGACTTTTACCACCAAATGTAGGAAAACTGCATTAAGTCTGGCCATTATATAGTAGATGGCCAAATTTTGATCAAGTAATTTAACTCCATATTTCATGGCTTGTTAAAAGGGCCCACAGAGCTTGTTTGTCCACTCATAGCTGTACCCCAGAGTTAGTTATGAAGAAGCGATTTTGAGGAAGTGTTTTGGTTTTAAGGAATTGGGATTGATTGGGACAGGCAATTTCCATTCCTACCCTCACCTATGGTCATGAAGGCTGGGTCATGACCGAAAGAATTATATCACTGGTACAAGTGGCTGAAATGAGTTTTCTCAGAAGGGTGGCTAGCGTCTCCCTTAGGGATAGGTTGAGAAGATCAATCATCCGTGAGGAACTCTGAGTAGCTCCACTGCTCCTTTGCATCAAAAGGAGCCAGTTGAGGTGATTTGGGCATCTGGAATGATGCCCCCGGATGTCTCCCTAAGGAGGTGTTCAAGGCATGTCCAGCTAGGGGGAAACCTTGGGGGTAGGCCCAGGACTAGGTGGAGAGATTAAATTTCGACACTGGCCTGGTAACGCCTAGGGATCCCCCAGTCAGAGGTGGCAAATGTGGCTCGGGAAAGGGAAGTTTGGGGTCACTTGCTGTAGCTGTTGCCCCCGTGACCCAATACCGGATAAACGGATGAAGATGAAATGAGAAAAGCAAATATGATTTATTTTTTATGATAACGTCCACCTTGCAATAGATTCGCTTTAAAACCACCTTTTCATCACAGTTTTACATGATGCATAATTTTCTTTGTCTTCCATTGGCAATAGCAAGTTTTTGCATTGTTTGTTTTGGGTGTGATGGATAGTAATGTACAAGCCTTCATATCACCATAAAAGTGGATTTGCAGTTTCATTCTCATTTTCAATTTGCATTTGAAATTGTATTTCAAATATTTTGAAAGTATTAGGTCTCATTTGTCTACATTCTACTGGTAAACGTTAATTTATGAGAAAAAGCATTGAAGTTGTAGTGCTCAGGCTTTTATACTATTCTGAACAGGCTACCTGTAAATATATAATGCTCAGTCACCGAGCCTTCTGCTGACCTTGTACATGCATCTAAATTACTACAGATCCCTAAGTCCATAATGCTGGAATTACCCTACAGAGATGTGTGCTGTAATCGTATGTTTGACCCGAACTATAAACTGTAACAGACGTGATCTGTTGGAGTCAGAGAATGAGAAATCCACTCCCATATCTAAAATGGCTTATTTGCCTGTAAACATTTTTATCAGTTCCTAAATTAAAGTAGAATAATCAACACATTTTAGGAAATTTGTAGAATTACCCGAATCTCAGCATAGGGGTGTTTTGCACTGTACGCAGATTATCAGGCGCTGTTTCCCACCTCCCTCACTGCAGGGTTACTATGTGGTAGTTATAATGCAGAGATACAAAAACATCGCTGTGAATGTACTTTGTTAAGCAAACCCAATTGATTGTGAGACATTGCAGACTTTCTTTTAATATTGAATTCTGTCTCAAACACTAGGCTGCCTACTGTTTACATAATCAGTCTTAATCAAATCAACACTTTTAGTATAATCTCAGAAGCATCATCAGATCTCTTTTTCTTGTGTTACCTCCTGTGCCCTAGTTTATCACCATTTATACACCATATATCACAATCGGAAGGGCTACCCAAATGAAGGAAGTTTGCTGTGACAGAGTAGAATATTCATTTTTGTATATAAAGTTATAGGAGTAAAGTTATAGGAGCGCTGTAGTGGGAGAGAGGCACATGGCCCTGTGACATTGTGACGACACTCTTGCTTTACTCTGCCCTCTGTGGGTGAGATTACTGAGCACACTGTCGAACACGGAGTCAGAGATTCAGGTACTTCGTGGGAATGTCTAAAATTAGTTTTTGCTTCCCATTCAATGGGATTGACTAAAAGTGTTTAGTAAGAGGTACTTGCATATCTACACAACAAAACATTTCGCATCTCTTGATTTTTATGTTGTTGTCTCTTGTCTTTTTTTCAGGATTCGATCAATGCCTTCGTTTTAGATCTGAATTATCCTGCCTTGCGGAAAAACAAAAATGTAGAAACCTTTTTAAACAGATGTAAGTATATGTTTGATAAATGGTATATTTGTAAAATTTGTATTTAAGAATGTGTGTGGTTGATAAATGACTTCTATTCCATGCAGATGAGAAGGTAATGGAGCATGTACGCGAGTTTCAGATGAAGTCTGAGGACTTTGACAGAGTGAAGGTGATTGGCAGAGGGGCGTTTGGTGAAGTTCAGCTGGTGAGATCTTTTTAATCTTTGTATTTTGTATAAATGTTAAAGTGAATTCCAAGATAGAACAATGTTCGGGATTTTTTTCAGACTGCCTCATAATGAATGACCAAGGATGAAAAGCATAACCAATGATGTAATTGTTTTGATTTAGCCTCACTGTAACTGTCAATATAGATAATAACTGACTTTCGTTTTCTCAATTGCTTGATTTCACTAATGGATGTAGATATGGTTTTCATTGTTCAAAAGAGCCATTAAACATGCCTCAATAATGTTCATATTGACCACGACATTGTATGATCACCAGGTTGCCTAATTTTCATTTTGAGATTACTAAACAATGACAGCTTCTGATTGTTAAACATCTCTATGAAATTGCAATAAGTTCTGGGTATTGTAATTTGCCTAAATACAGGAAATGTAGATGGCCTTTATCTGCCAGTGAAATGCTCGTATTTGCGTTGACTGAGTAAATTCACTATTTTGACGCCACAGCTGCTGTGAATATTATATTAAAGGTGCACTGTGCAAGTTTTTACACCACCTATCGGCAATTAAATTAATGTCGGTTCTACACTGTGTGCAAAATTATTAGGCAATTGAGTTTTCTGATCGTATCATTATTTCTATGTACATTTTCCAACTCCAAACAGAATAAACTTGAATGCTCATTGGATTGAATAATTTTCAAGTAAAATGTGTTTGTGTAATGAGGGAGGGTGTGGCAACTGTGAAAAAAACACCTAATATCAAGGTATACAGATTTATTAGGCAGCTTCCTGACCTCTGGTAAGTAAAAAAAGTGTAAAATGCTTTTCAGACGGCTGCAACACTCTTGAAATTGCTAAACTATTGAGTTGTGACTACCGGCCTATAAGGCTTTGTTGCGAATAGTCAACTGGGATGCAGAAAATGCACAGAGAAGAAAAGATGCAAATTAACTGCAAAAGACTTGAGAAGAATTAAGCATGACGCTACCAGGAACTCATTATCTTCCACTGCCATCATATTCCAGAACTCCAACCTACCTGGAGTGTCCAAAAGTACAAGTTGTCAAGTTCTCAGAGACATGGCCAAGGTCAAGAAGGCTGAAACACAACTACCTCAGAATTAGATTGGAAATATACTGTATAGATTGGGCAAAGAAATACCTGAAGACAGATTTTTGAATGGTTTTGTGGACAGATTAAATGAGAGTGACTCTTGATGGACCAGATGGTTGGGCCTGTGGCTGGATCGATAATGGACACACGGCACCACTTCAGTTGGAGCGGTACTGGTATGGCCTGCTATCATTAAGGATGAGGTAGTTGGACTTATTCAAGTTGATGAAACTTAAAAACCAAACTTCCGCCTGTCCTGGAAGATACTTTCTTCAAAGAGTGGTACATTAAGAAGTCCTCAGCATTCAAGAAGAATCTGTTATTCATGCAGGACAATGCTCCTTCACATGCATCCAATTACAATGGATATATAAAGTCTACAAACCCCTGTTAAAATGCCAGGTGTTTGTGATGATTTAAAAAAAATACTTTTTAATGTGGCCTATAAACGTGAGCAATTCAATTGAAAACCAATCTGAAATCTTTGAGGTGGAAGAATCTGACTCAATTTATGGAAGGCTCATGGCAGTTATAAAAGAAGGGTGGTTATATTGGTCACTGGATATTTTTGAAAGGACAATGTTTTTAAATTAATTGTCATTTTGTGTTACTTTTTTGTTACACTTTGAAAATTGAGAATAAATATGTGAGTTGGGAGAAATTATTCTTTTAATTAGCTTAATAATTCTGCACTCTTATGTAGTACCCTGAGAAAGATCAAAACTCACTTTTACTTTGTTTAACTATGATTAATTCAGTTTTGGATTGACTCAGAGCATTGTGTTTGCTCAACAATAAAATATTCCTTGTGGAATACGATTTGCCTAATAATTGTGCACACTGTGTATAACTCTATTAGGACCAGACACTATCATTACAGAGTAAAATGACCGATCTGAAGCAGTGTTACCTCCATTCGTCGATGCTGGAGCAATGAACACAGACTTGTTTTTGATGGTGTCAAAGTTGATGGGTTATTTACATAACTGTGGAACACGGAATAAACAAAGTAAACAGCTAAACCAATCAAAACCTCATCTGGGATATTGACAGTTGTGCACAAAAGTTTGCATACCCTTATTGGTAATATGTAATGTATTTAACAGCTTGTAACCAACATTACAGTGAGAAGAGACTGAAACAGTGCTCTACTCTCTCCCTTGACAACCGGGTATGCGAGTTATTATATACCACTATACGACGGCTGATTTCTAACACTTGCAAACATAAAATAACCGAGCTAGCTGGAACAATAATGTGCACAAGTCTAAACCTAGTTAAATGGCAATGTAATTGCTTCTTCTGAGCAGCTGTTGCTTATGTATTAGGTTTGGTCAAACAACTCAGGATTCAACTTTGTTTTTCATAATCTTTGTTAAAGATCACCATGTTGTAACACCTTTCCAGCAGGTAATGGAATCAAGGAGTGTCTGATCGGACACATCTTATCTAGCTATTTGCTATAGTTTGCTTATCATCTTGACCAAAGACTTTTGATAATGATTTTCTATGTCAAAAAGTTGTTTCTCCGTCATCTATCTAGTAACACGTGGCTTTCCTTGACTATCTAGCTAAATGAGGTTTGTAATGTAACCTTACTTGTCAAGTAGAAAAGTAGCCAACACTGCATCAATATTCAGCTCTTGCCATCTGATAAATGCCAAATTCAAACTTGTTTTTCTCCGTGCTTTGTCTGATGCTCATGTTGCTTCTATATATTTTTGTTTCTGAAGCGCTAGATGTAAGCCTACATAAACCCCAAAAAAGGCCCTCACCTGACTCACCTTCAAAGAAGTACACACCCTTTAATGTTCCGGCCTTAATGTTTTACTTGCAACCATGGCAGTGGGAGTAGTGTCAGTCCTGACACTCTACCAGAGACAGTTTTTTAACGTTAACTGATGATATGTAAGGGTTATTAGCTGATATTTTAAATGAAAAATGCTGCATAAGGCATCTTTAATGGACATATAGGTGTGTATATATAGCAGCCGTGAAATGTCCCCTTTAACCTGTATTCCGTACACTTAGATTTTACTCTACTTTTGTTGCTTACTATCGCCTCTGTCTATATTATTGCCTCTCTTTTGGTCTCTCCCTTTACATTATTTTCCACAAGGTTCGACACAAAGCTTCACAGAAGGTGTATGCCATGAAGCTGCTGAGCAAGTTTGAGATGATTAAACGCTCAGACTCTGCCTTCTTCTGGGAGGAGAGGGATATCATGGCTTTTGCCAACAGTCCTTGGGTAGTACAAGTAAGACACAAACACGATACACACGCAACAATACATACGAAAACAAAAAGGTGATTTCTTCACAAGGGTGTCCATGATTAATATAAAACCAGAAAGCTGTGTAATGTAAGTTACATCTGTATTCGGTACTGTCTTCACTCTGTCTAGTTGTGCTGTGCCTTCCAAGACGATCGCTACCTGTACATGGTAATGGAGTACATGCCTGGAGGGGACCTGGTAAACCTCACCAGTACCTACGATGTGCCTGAAAAGTGGGCCCGCTTCTACACAGCTGAGGTGGTCATGGCGCTAGACGCCATCCACTCCTTGGGCTTCATCCACCGTGATGTCAAGCCTGACAACATGCTCCTAGATCATCATGGACACCTCAAGCTGGCCGACTTTGGAACTTGCATGAAGATGGACTCTGTGAGGATACAATTTTCTACATGGCATTACTCATACCTCCAGCAGAGTTACATTCAGTATCTCGCTGTGCTTTGTTAACACTTATCTGACTGTTGCCTGGATGATTCATTCTTGTGTGTTTGCTTGAAAAAGTGTAACTAGCTGAAAGGTTGACGGGTTGGTTGACTGGTTGCAGACTGGCATGGTGCACTGTGACACAGCGGTTGGCACTCCCGACTACATCTCGCCTGAGGTTCTCAAGTCACAGGGTGGCGATGGTTACTATGGACGGGAGTGTGACTGGTGGTCTGTAGGTGTCTTTATCTTCGAGATGCTAGTCGGTGAGTTGTCCTATTCCTTGGTATTTATGTTGCTGTCTTTTATATAAAAAAGCAATGTACTGGAAGGTTGTAAAGTCTGCATATGAACGAAAAATAAAAAAAATCTGTTATGTCCCCATTAGGTGACACACCTTTCTATGCTGACTCACTTGTTGGAACATACAGCAAGATCATGGACCACAAGAATTCACTCAACTTTCCAGATGATGTAGAAATTTCCAAAGATGCAAAAAACTTAATTTGTGCCTTTCTGACAGACAGGTAACATAAATAGGGGGGTTAATCTTACAATTCACGCAGTATTTTATTAATTGTAATGAACTAAGTTATGGACAGAATGAACTGTCTCTGATCCTGACCACTTACATGATCCACACTGCCTGTTATTTGTTGTGTAGGGAGGTGCGACTGGGCCGCAATGGGGTAGAGGAGATAAAACGACACCCCTTTTTCAAGAATGACCAATGGAACTTTGACAGCATCAGAAACAGTATGTCTTGCCTTCAGTCAAATTTGACAAACAACAAATATGCTTGTATTTATTAATTTGCCTCCCCTCTCATCTCTTTTGCTACTTTTCAGCGGCCGCTCCTGTGGTTCCAGAGTTGAGCAGTGACATTGACACCAGTAACTTTGATGAGATAGAAGATGATAAGGGAGATGTCGAAACCTTTCCTACTCCAAAAGCCTTTGTGGGAAACCAGCTTCCCTTCGTTGGATTTACGTACTTCAAAGAGGACCAGTAAGACATGAGCATCCTTTATTTTTTACTTTTCTGACTTAACCACATTTAATGGTTAAGCTCCACCGAGCTTTGAACCTTGGTAAAGATGAGCAAAACATATTTCATTTTTATCTATCAGCTTGACCACACACTCAAAATAAACAAAAAACTCAAAATAAAAACAAACTTTTAATTAAGATTAGATTGTTCAAAGTAAAATATATTCACCAAATCTAACGGAACTATCTCCTTGGTATATGTGTATATGTTTTGTAGCTACACCGGTCCAATAAAATAATGGCAACGCTTTGTACTTATTTCTCTCTCTCAATGGTTCTCCCTTGATAGCGGACACCATGAAAACTAAAGGGAATTGAAAAATATAAAATGTTTCAATTATACAACTCTGTCGTTTAAAGTATATGAACTAGCAGGCCCAAAATTATAGCACAATTGTAGTTACAGAAACCATGTCACATCATGCATTTTGAATATGATGTAACAGCAATATAAACCAAAAATAAACTACTGTTTGCGCCTCTTAGACCTGTGCAGAATGTTAATTTTGTTGACTGTTCTGTCTTTTCTCTGTATCCTCATTGATCTCTGACCCACAATTCCCTGATCATGCCCATAAACACAATCCCACCACGTGACCCACTACAATCTAAAATATGAGAATACCAACATTTCAACCAAACATAATTCCAAGGTAGTATATTCTAGACATATTTAGATCAATGCTACCGCATCTCATTCATGACATCTGCAACCATTCCAATAATTGCATTAATCTAAGTATAAAAACCGCTGCTGTGGTCATCACTATCCTCATGCAATATGACAAGCTGGATGGCAATAACAATGCAAATAATACCTCAAAGGCAATTTGAATAAAAAAATAACTTTTCAGCATGTCAAAAGAATTGAAAAGAAAAGCTTTGAGTGATGAAAAGAAGGGTTCAATTCTGGCTTTACTGGCAGAGGGATACAGTGAGAGTCAGGTTGCTTCCATCCTTAACATTTCAAAGGCAGTGGTTCATTAGAAAAAGGTCAAGAAACAGCCATTGGGGACAACAAAGCTAGACTGGCAGTGAAGTGCACAGCGAGGATGGTTCGAACAGGTTCTAGGGGCAGGGCTGGATTTGCGCAAAGCTAGCGAAAAGCCCATCATCAATGAGAAGCAAAAGGCCAGGCTGCAGTTTGCAAAAGACCATAAGGATTGGGCCGTAGAGGAATGAAGTACGGTTGACATCTTTGACGAGTCAACTTTTCAGCTTTGCTTAACACCTGGTCATCTAATGGTTAGACGGAGACCTGGAGAGGCATCCAAGCCAGTGTCTTGCACCCACGATGCACCACTGGAATCGTGCAGATTTGTCTTTGTGAATGACCCACGATTCAAGCCAAGTGCAAAGTTATCCTGGAAGAACACCTGATTCCTTTTGTTAATGTTCCCCAACTCTGAGAATTGTTTTTTTCAGCAGGACAATACTCAATGCCACACAGCCAGGATAATCAAGGTGTGAATTGAGGACCACCAGATAAAGACCCTGTCATGTTCAGCCCAATCTCCAGACCTGAACCCCATTGAAAACTTAAGCCATCACACCAAGCCGAGCTACTTCAATTTTTGTTGCATTTTATAATTTTTTTTGGTATGCGTGTACATGAGTGCGTGCACACACAGACATGCATTTAGGTCCGGAAATATTTAGACACTGGCACAATTTTCATAATTTTGCCTCTGTATACCACAATGGATTTGAAATGAAACACCCAAGATGCAATTGAAGAGCAGACTTTCAGGGGGAAGAGCAGGGGTTGAACAAAAATATAGAATTTTTCATTTGAGTCCCTTTTTTTTAAGGGAAATTAGGGAATTTCTTCAGGCAATTTCTGCTTTAAGTATGGCAGGGACCGGGACAACATTTTATGTTCAGGAACCAAACCACAGGCCAATTTTTTTAAATAAATGTTATTACTGTCCAGAAAATAGTTCATATGCGTTTTATTGTTTTATGTTTTAATTCATATCTAGGCCACATTCAAATCGCTATGTTTTGAACACAGGTGATTGTCAACTTTTCAATTCATAGCCTACTCAGTCCCAATCAGCCATTACTTATCTGCTACACATTTCTGCTCTCTTTTAAATTTGTGCTTCCATTTCTGTGCTACAAGTTTTGATTGCATGGTGTCAAAGTTTAAGTCAGATTGCTAAATGTAATAGTTTTTTTAAGGTGCACTAGGTAAGTTTTCAACGCAAATGTCTCTTACTGACTGGGTACCCCTTGTTGAATAGCGTAGTAGTTAGAGAAGTGGACCTGTAAACTATAGGTCCCACATTCGAACCCCTCACTGGCAATGCACGCATTATGAATTAGTCCATATAGACAAAATTCACTGGCTATAGTATCTACATTATAGTAAGCTGGAAACTGTAATAATGTTATATCCAGTTATAATGCAACTGTTTCTGATGGTTTTTGAGGAACGCTTCTGTGCATACTTTTTGGGTCATGATAGAACATCTACAGCATACAGATGTTACGTTATAGTAAGCCTTAACTAAAACTGTATCGGTTATATTGACATTTTCTTGCATGGAAAAGTTCATCTTCAGTCTCGCTAGCAATTGCTCTATTCCTATTATTATTCCTATGAAGTTAGTAGATACTAGTAAGGCTATTATTGGCTAATACGCTGTTAAAATGGCCAGTGGCAAAAGCCATAAAGTTTATGGTAGAGGTAAACTTAATAAGAAACTTTAGTCAGTTTAACACAATGCTCAATGGTGTCTAGTGATGGCTAAAATTTGTAACGTAGTGGTTAACCGTGCCCCTCATGTGGCAGACTCAAGTTAGAATCTTCTGATAGCAACATTTATACATTTTATTTGTGGGCGGCAATAAAACTTTATGGTTATACAGTATTGCGACTGTTCCTGGTAGATTCCACAATTATCTAGTCTTTTCTCTTGTGTTCAAGATTAAACAACAATTTTCTTTTCTCCAGGTTACTAAGCAATGTAAATAACTCGACAGTGGTGACTGTAAACTCAACTGCCTTAAAAGGAGAGGTGGGTACTATATATAGTTCTTACTTCTGTTTTGTGAATATTAATCAGATGTTAAACTAAACATAAAACATAAGAAAACGATTAAACTTCAATTACTGCCAAAACAGGTTAAAACAATGTAGTGCCTTTAGTTTAGCTGTAGAGTAGTTAACTAATCTGTCAAGTTCTTATTGACGCTAAAACACGTAAGAGGCTTTCCTCCAGTAGCTAAACAACAAGCTTATCCTGTGAAATCTGGCCAGCTCATTGACCTAATCCTGACTGAAAATGTTCACTGATCTTAACTGAATTTTGTTCTCTGTTGCAGGATAGTGTGGTGGTGAGTGTTGCTTTTTTGTTCCTGAAATGACCAATTTCAACATTCTTATATTGTTTGCTACATCATTCTAGATATATTTGTATTCTTATCCTCTTCTTCCTTAGTCAACTAAGCTACAGAAGAAAATCCACCAGCTGGAAGAGCAGCTTAATAATGAGATACAGACCAAAGATGAGCTGGAGCACAAGTACAGGTAGACCTGAACATACTTTCACCTCATATTAATGTTCTTGTTACCGTTACAAAAAGACCTCATCCAGCGTGTGCTATGTGAGTTCAATGCAATGCAACGTGTGTTAGTTCTTTGTGTGGAATGGTGAAAGCTGACACATGCTCTTCAATTGTGCGTCTATAGAAATGCCACCAGTCGTCTAGAGAAAATCTCCAAAGAACTTGATGAAGAGGTGAGCATTTCACAACAGTGGGAATATAATGGGACAGTTGAAGTTGGGCAAAAAAAGTGTTACAAACACTGACATTGTGGTGATGTGTTGACAGATGAGTAGCAGGAAGGCTCTGGAGTCGAATCTGAGGCAGCTAGAAAGAGAGAAGGCTCTGCTGCAGCACAAGACTGTGGAAAGCCATCGTAAGGCTGAAAGTGAGGCCGACAGGAAGCGCTGCTTGGAGAATGAAGGTGAGAAAGCTGGCTGAACACACAAACACACATTCTGTACATAATAGATATATTGTTTAACTTGTGATGTGATCTGCAGTCAACAGCCTACGAGACCAGCTTGACGATATGAAGAAAAGAAATCAGAACTCGCACATATCCAATGAAAAGAACATTCACTTACAAAGACAGGTGTGTGTGTGTGTGTGTGTGTGTGTGTGTGTGTGTAAAAGTGTGTGTGTTTATACTTCTGGGTGAAATGATTTGTCTGCATGTATATGGCATTTCCTAAACTAAGGAATTGTCATGATAAATTGGAAAATACTGGTGCATAGTGCCTGGGTTATGCAAGGTTCCTCCAAAGTGCAGTATTATATGTTTTCATCTTATAAATGTGTCTCAAACCTTTTAACTGCATAAGCTTTGAAAATAAGACTCACATGAGCACATGCATGTATTTAGTTTTTGTTTGTCTTGCTCATCTCTATTTGCAATGCTGCTTATGGTAATATCATTTTGTAGAGTATACTGTGTGTTTATGACTGTGACTGGAATGCACATCATGAAGCAGCTGGAGCCAAACGTCCCATGTTCTTTGTATTTCTCCAGCTGGAAGAGGCCAATGCTCTACTGCGAGCCGAGCAGGAGGCAGCCACAAGGCTGAGGAAGGCCCAGACTGAGGCAAGCAAACAGCTGCAGGCTCTGGAGGCTGGTGCAAGAGAGATGCAGGACAAGTGCTGCCTCCTAGAGCGCTCCAAGCTCACCCTGGAGAAGGAGTGCATTGGGTTGCAGGCAGCACTGGAGTCGGAGAGGAGGGAGCACAGCCAGGGCTCTGAGACCATTGCTGATATGCAGGGTGAGTGGAGATCCTGATTGTGTGTGTTTTTGAGAGAACACCATCTCTGGCAGCATGATAGGGTGTTTTGTGACATTTTGGCTGTCTGTAGGGCGAATCTCAGGGCTGGAGGAGGAGGTTTGGCAGGTGAGACAGACTCTGTCCAAAGCTGAGATGGAGAAGAGACAACTACAGGAGAAACTCACTGATCTGGAGAAGGTATTCACATTCCCTGGTGGCTACAGTGATATCACTGCTAATTTTATTTTATTTATTTCGTATCTCTTGCTCTCTCTGCTTTACGACTTGTCTAACCTTTGTTTTCAAACCTGTAGGAGAAGAATAACAAGGAGATAGACATGACATACAAGTTGAAGGTGTTACAACAGGGGCTGGAGCAGGAAGAGGCATCACACAAAGCCACCAAGGCACGGCTCGCTGACAAAAGCAAGATAGAGTCCATCGAAGGCGCCAAGTCAGAGGCCATGAAGGGTAAGACCCTTCCTGAGTTCTCAGGTAGGCCGGAGGACAGGAATCAGACTTCAGTCAAGTATCTTTGTTTTCGACCACAGTGTCAAAGCCACTGAAATAAATAATTCCACTTCCCCTCACCTAGACCTGGAGCAGAAGCTGCAGGAGGAACGGGCGTCCAAGCTGCGCGTAGAGAACCGGATGCTGGAACTGGAGAAACACAGTAGCATGCTGGACTGTGACTACAAGCAGTCCCTGCAGAAACTGGATGAGCTCCGCAGGCATAAGGAGAGGCTGACCGAGGAGGTTAACAACCTGACCCTGAAGAATGAGCAGGAGACTCAGAAGCGCATTCTTACCCAGAATGACTTGAAGGCCCAAAACCAGCAGCTGAACACCCTAAGGACCTCAGAGAAGCAGCTTAAACAGGAGGCCAATCACCTGCTGGAAATCAAACGCAGCCTGGAAAAGCAGAACCAAGAGCTACGCAAGTCCGTAAAAATTCTTCTTTTTACTTTTTTTCAAAGGTTTATTGGGGTGGGTTGGGAAATAACTGATAGGATATATTTTGCACTTGTGTCCACAGAGAAAGGCAGGACTCCGATGGCCAAATGAAGGAACTTCAGGACCAGTTGGAGGCCGAGCAATACTTTTCAGTAAGTCTGCGGAAGTTTTAACGATAAAAAAAAATAATGTTTTTGGAAACTTTGCACCCAACATACAATGTACATTATTGCCCACTTGAAGTGTGAGTTGATGATTAAAGATGCTAATCGTTTTGTATTGCCCAGACGCTGTACAAGACCCAGGTGCGGGAGCTAAAGGAGGAATGCGATGAGAAAAACAAGCTCTACAAAGACATGCAGCAGTCACTTCAGGAGTTGCAAGAGGAGAGGTGAGTGCAAAGTGGCATGGTTTTTCACTGTTTTGCTGACAATCTTGTCTATAACTCCAGTCATGCTCAACTTATTTCCCTCTTGATCAAGTGAAGAATGGGCTTCTCTGGATTCTGGTCCAAGCATTCTTTCTTTGTTTGGAGTTCTTTTTTCATTCAATTTTTTATAACACAAACAACATTTACAGCCCCCATGGTCAGTGTTAAATTATATGATATGTTTGACCTGTGACCCCTCAGGGACTCCCTGGCAGCACAGCTGGAGATCACGCTGACCAAGGCAGACTCAGAACAGTTGGCTCGCTCCATCGCTGAGGAGCAGTACTCAGACCTGGAAAAGGAGAAGATCATGAAGGAGCTGGAGCTCAAGGAGATGATGGCCCGCCACAAGCAGGAGTTGGGAGAGAAGGACATAACTATCGGCTTGGTAAGTCTACCCTCCCTGGTTCCTTTGCTTTCCTGCCTATCAGCTGATACTGTATGGCTCCATTGAGTGTGCTAGTTTACTCTGGCTGCAAATAAAGCCAGAAACAATGAGAATTGAGTTTTCTACATCTATGAGGCTTACCCTTGAGATGTGACACCTGCTGGCCTTGAAAATGATTTCTGTAGATGAAAAATATCAGATTGGGTTGGTCTCACTTAGTTTGCTCTTTTGTATTCAGCTAGAGGAGGCCAACCGAACCCTCACCAGCGACGTGGCCAACCTAGCAAATGAGAAGGAAGAGCTCAACAACAAACTTAAGGAGACATTTGAAGGTGATCACTTTCCACCAGCTTGTGTTCATGTGTCTGCAGGTATATGGTTGGTAAAATACATTTCTGTGTACTTAGTATTTTTCTGTTTTGTGACATGTTCAGAGCTGCAGATGTCCAAGGATGACGAGCAACAGATGAGCCAGATGAAGCTCACGTTTGAGAAGCAGCTCCAGTCTGAAAGAACACTAAAGACCCAGGTAGGCTACCAATGTATTCAAAGCTCACAATGCTGCATAAATAGGAACATGTTTTTACTGCCTATTTGTTTTTCAGGCGGTGAACAAGCTGGCGGAGATCATGAACAGGAAGGAGGTGCGCGCAGCAGGCAGTCGGCGCGGCAATGACACTGACGTGCGCAGGAAGGAGAAGGAGAACAGGAAGCTGCAGCTGGAACTGAGGTCGGAGAAGGAGAAACTCAACTCCACCATCATCAAGTACCAGAGAGAGATAATGGATATGCAGGCGGTTAGTTCCAACTGTGAACCTTGTACGAACGATCACACAACCATTAAACATTAGTAACCAGAGAGTGAGAACAACATGCAGGTGGTCAGTCACACAGAGTGATCACATTAACAGGTTTCAACTGAACGTACAGACAATTTATATTGTGTTTTCTTTTCCGCCGGGTAGCAAATAGCAGATGAGAGCCAGCTGCGCATCGAGCTGCAGATGGCCCTGGATAGTAAGGACAGTGACATAGAGCAGCTGCGTAACCTCCTCACCTCTGTCAATGCCCACACTTTGGACTCAGCCAGCCTCAGTAGTGGACCAGATTTTGACATGGATGATGCCTATACAGGTAAGAACCCACTTATCTCTCAGAGCCTCGTGACTCACTTGAACATTGAACTTTAAAAGTATTGGACAATGACACATGGCTAAACCCCCTATATATCCTAACACTCTGGAATACACAGCAATGATTTAGTTATGATTTCCTAACTAAAGACGGTTTAGACCTGCATTGTTTGCTGAACCCAATGATTGTAAGTAGGTAATATTATCTTGGAATATCAAATCACTTCTCTGGAGTCCTGAAATCAAACAGCTTACCTGTAGGGATATGCAGTACAGGTCTAACCACTTGAGGTCAGCTCATGCTCCTAACTAGGCCTCTTTATTTCTTACAAAAATATTTTACAAACTACACCAATCAGCTATAACATTATGACCACTGACAGGAGAAGTGAATGACACTGATAATCTCATTATCATAACACCTGTCTGTGGGTGGGATATATTAGGCAGCAAGTGAATGTTCTGTCCTCAAAGTTGATGTGTTAGAAGCACTATTAATGGGCAAGTGTAAGGTTCTGAGCGACTTTGACAAGGGCCAAATTGCGATGGCTAGACAACTGGGTCAGAGCGTCTCCAAAACTGCAACCCTTGTGGGGTGTTCCCGGTCTGCAGTGGTCAGGACCTATCAAAAGTGGTCCAAGGAAGGAAAAGCAGTAAACCGACTACAGGGTCATGGGCGGCCACGGCTCATTGATGCACATGGATAACAAAGGCTGGCCCTTGTGGTCCGATCCAACAGATGAGCTACTGTAGCTCAAATTGATGAAAAAGTGAATGCTTGTACTGAAGGAAAGGTGTCAGAACACACAGTTGATAACAGTTTGTTGCGTATGTGCCTACAATGGGCACATGAGTTTCAGAACTGGACCTCAGAGCAATGGAAGGTGGCCAGGTCTGATGGTGGCTATGTTCCTTTTATATCACGTGGATGGCTGGGCGCATGTGCGTTGCTTACCTGGAGAACACATGGCACCAGTATGCACTATGGGAAGAAGGCTAGCCTGCGGAGGCAGTGTGATGCTTTGTGCAATTTTTTGCTTGGAAACCTTGGAAATCTTAATATTGAATGCAGTGTGATTTTTCCAGAAATAGCAGCTATGAAAAGGATCCATAAAATCTTGTAACTTATTACTGTTCATTTGCAGTAGATTGATAAAACGTATTTGAATATGTGTAATATTAACATAGTTCTAATCAGTTTTGTATCGACCAAACAATCTCTCGGTAGCCTATTAAAGCTACAGGTTGTCTTTTCAATGATACAATACATTTATTAATGGATGACTGCACATGTGTTTTTTTTTTTCTCTGTCAGATCATAGTACTATTTTGACTGGTTTAGCCAACATATTGGCTGTCCTTAGAGTCGTTTTGTAACCACCCTTTTTTAAACACAAGGAAAACAAGAGGTTTCCTGTCTTGTGCCACCTATGTTTCCTTTTGTTTGTGACATCTAATAATTTTTCACTGCATTTGTCAATATGTGTGCAGGCATACCAATGACTGGTGATTTCCCTGTTTTATATACTGATTTGTTTGGCTGATATTTTGTCCATCATGAAAAAATCTATCTGCCAAAAGAAACCATAAAACTTGTATGTTTGAGGCTGTGAATGTTTGCAGAGTGTTATAAACATACAACTCATATAGTGTTTACACCATTTTTTTTGACTCAAATAGAAAAGGCCAAGTTTGGGAATTTGTTCAGATTGTGTAGTTTGTATATCACAACAATTTCTTTCTCCTCTTGCTTAGAAATGCGACTAGAGGGATGGCTCTCGCTGCCTGTGAGGAACAACACCAAGAAGTTTGGATGGGAGAGAAAGGTGAGGGAAAAATGTTCAAACATGATTTAGATGTTGTTGGTTTCCTACAGTTAAAACATAGGATTTTTTTAATCTGTTTTTAGTATGTGGTGGTGAGCAGTAAGAAGATTCTCTTCTATAACAGTGAACAGGACAAAGAGTTATCTAACCCATACATGGTGCTGGATATTGAGTGAGTAAATATGCTAATGCAAGAACAGATACAGAGACATTTGTTAACTTTCAAAACTAACAACCATTATGCTCTCAAACGTTCTTTTTTCAGTAAACTATTCCATGTGCGGCCTGTCACTCAAACTGATGTGTACCGTGCCGACTCCAAAGAGATTCCCAGGATTTTCCAGGTTCTTTATTTCTTACAGCTCTCTTCTTCCTGCATACATTTTCCAATCTATGTAATAGGGTTAGTTTATGATGTTTGATGATAATGGTTGACAATGAACCTTGTCCTTTTGTCCTTAGATTCTTTATGCCAACGAGGGAGAGTGTAAAAAGGAGCCTGAATTCCCAGTGGAGCTGGCCAGTGGAGAAAAGTCTGGCTACACCTCGCACAAGGGTCATGAATTCATCCCTACAATCTACCACTTCCCCACCAACTGTGAGGCCTGCACCAAGCCCCTTTGGAACATGTTCAAGCCTCCTCCGGCCCTGGAGTGCAGGCGTTGCCACATAAAGTGCCATAAGGACCACATGGACAAGAAGGAGGAGATCATTGCACCCTGCAGAGGTAAGGTTTTAATCAGTTACATAGGATACACAAGGGAAATGACACAACAAACCTCTTACTGGTTCCTGCGCTTCAGCAAAATAGTACAGATAGTGTAAAATGTATAACAACAGGACACACTACCAGTATTAATAACGTAAAGAATTTACATCAGTAGTTCCAAGATTCATGTTTGTACACGGGAGAGTGATCGTGAGTGATCGTGTTTGCATGCAAGTACTCATGTCTGTACGGGGGCCCGAGGGAGTGTGTGCCCAGTTGAGCAGAGTCTGTGTAGGTGGTCAGACCAGTCAAGCATTTGGTAGTTTTTTCACTTGCAGATAGTAACTGTATCCAGGCTGTTGGTTTAGCACTCTATTCATCGATAAAGTCCCTGTGTGACTGACCATGGTAAGATATCCTGGGGGGACAGGGGGGAAATGAACTCCCCCATCCTAGGGAAATCTGTAATTTGTCCCCCATTTTATAAATGGAAACTTACCTATGTAATTTCAATAATGGTAATAAGATGCAATGAAAGCACTTGTGCTGGTTATAGACAATTAATAGCGCGTCTAAGTTAAAATCCACTGCCCCCCAGCCCTCAGCAGTTGCACATTATGCAGGTACAGTGCATGGTTGGGAATCTGACAGTCTGTCATTGGTTGTTGACTTTCACTAAGTAGTTCAAACAAAGGATATGTTAGACATTTCTTTACTTCTACAACTCAATACAATAAAAACAAATTTCTTACCGTGACCAGCCTTTATTTTCTCTGCATTGAATTACAGGGCACACTTTGTTAGCTGGCAGTTAGCTGATGTTTGCTAGCAAGCAACATTAACATCAACCAGCTTTTGCAGCTGTTTCAATTTGAGTCAATGAGAGAAGTTTGCAGTGTAGTGTATGTAGTGTTCCTTAGCTGTCAAGGTGAGTGTTTGTGTCTAC
The DNA here is from genome assembly GCA_016801105.1 of Esox niger. Classification (NCBI taxonomy): domain Eukaryota; kingdom Metazoa; phylum Chordata; class Actinopteri; order Esociformes; family Esocidae; genus Esox; species Esox niger. The sequence goes on from JACXGJ010000458.1 coordinate 113,726, forward strand.
CATCTGAAAGGCACTCAATGCACAAAGCTAACATGGGCTAATCCAGTAAATGTAATTTATGTTGGTAGAGTTCATACACAATAACTGAATTTACAGAGCTACAGTACAGCAAGCAAACCGATTTCGCTTTCAAGACAGCACAAATCCTAAATGTTGTTTCTTTGCAGTGAATTATGATGTGTCCACGGCCAAGAACCTGCTATTGCTGGCCGTATCACAGGAGGAGCAACAGAAGTGGGTGGGACGGCTGGTTAAGAAGATTCCCAAAAAACCGCCGGCTCCCGAGCACTTTGCCCGCTCCTCACCACGCGCCTCCATGAAGGTCCAGCCCAGCCAATCCCTGAGGAGACCCAGCAGACAGTTGCCACCCAGCAAGAGCAGGTAAGACCACAGGCCAGGCCTAGACTGTAAAGGCCACAGGCCAGGCCTAGACTGTAAAGGCCACAGGCCAGGCCTAGACTGTAAAGGCCACAGGCCAGGCCTAGACTGTAAAGGCCACAGGCCAGGCCACGACTGTAAAGGCCACAGGCCAGGCCACGACTGTAAAGGCCACAGGCCAGGCCACGACTGTAAAGGCCACAGGCCAGGCCACGACTGTAAAGGCCACAGGCCAGGCCACGACTGTAAAGCTAGGTATCTGGTGTATGAAAAATAATATATACAACTCTCAAATACTTTCATGTGAAATGGATTTGATTCTGTGGTTTGGAGCAATGCTCAGTACCACTTTCCTCTTACAGATTGCTTGACTTCAGCCTACAGGACTGGCATTGGGTCTTAGATGATATTGATGATGCTTTTGATTTCTGACATTCAGATAGGATAAAAGACTAGGTAAATCCCTGGTAAGGCATGTTTGGTGGGATTTGAAACCTTTTGCAGTGAGTTTGGTTGGATTTGAAAGGACTGTCCTGGTTTGTGTTATCTGCATTTGAGAATCTTTGGAGCATGTTTTCTTGTTTTTTCAGGGGGAAAAAATCATATTGGTTTTTCAGGAACCCCACTGCACTAGTAAATAGCCTTGTATAAGCCTTGGCTGGTGCGTGCTTGAAAAGCTCAGATATAGATTTGATTCCTATGATTTAAACCTTTAAACTTAAACCCTTATATCAACCTCTTCCTGCACCCTGTTTGACCTTTCCGCTTTGACCTTAGTGCCCGTAGATCTGACGCCCCCAGGATGCTCAGAGAAGACTCCAAAAGTGACCATCGGCATAAATCTTGAATTACGTCTGTGTCTGTGCTTCATTATACATATAAGAGAAAGTGAACATTTTATAATGTTGGTTTGTAAATTTATTTACGATGAATTTTGACGTTTTTAATAAAACGTGATTCAAAGAGTCATTGTGCAAAGCTGTGTGACTCTGTGAGTGAACGTTGCATGCTATGTGGGATGATGCCTGCTGTAGTGTTGGACAAGTGAAGTTGGTGAGCTGTGGGTTGATTTTGAGAAACTGTTGAAGTACTAATACTGTGCCTCCTATTTCTCTCTTTCTCCAGTTAACCTTACTTGGGAATGTGGTGCTGATTCGAGGTGGCGGGTGTTTCCTCCTAACACGCAATCAAAAGACTGATAATAATGTTACACCGGAATTTCCTCAGTGCACATTTGATTCCACTTCACTCTTCCAGAAGACTTCGCTATCTATCCCACTTCTTCCTTGAAGGTTCTATAGTCTTTTGTCCTGTGTTGAGTTATCAGTTATCTCCAGTCAGTTCAACTACTAGTTTCCTGAAAACAATGTGCCAACACTGACTTGTCATCTGTGTACAGACTATGCATTCAAAGAGCAACTTCTCTCCAGGTTTCTTGAGGATGGGACGGTTAGTTGTCAAGCCCATGGAAAAAGGGTTGGCTTTGGGCTTTGTGTATTTTCACTCAATACAGAGCAGCAGCCTCAATTACACCAATTGGAGCAGATAAGCAGAGGGATGAAGTACTTACCTGGCAACACCAGAAATCCACATTGGGAAAAACACTGGGTGCTCCTCTAACCTGAGTAATTGTGGCCAATTTCTTCTTTTTTATTATTACATTTCACAATTTCTAGCAATCATAAGTGTTTAGTGCAGAACACTACACCCACAAGAGAAGCATAATGCTGTTAACTGGTAGGTTTGAGCAGGCGTTCAGATGCTAACTCTGACCTTAGCACTGGCATTGCCTAAATGTACTTACCACACTGCATGACAATTATTAGAGAGAAATGTTTACTTTACCATCTGAACGCAAGGGGTTAACCCTCATGCAGCATTAACACCATAGCTTACCTTGTCCATTGTTTGAATGTACAGTATGTCTGCACAAATATGAAATGAAACAAGAATGGAAATATCTATACAGTTTATTTCTATTCAATCTACTTGATGAGGGCCAATCAACAATCTTCAATATTCTGCGTGATGTTGCATTTTGCCTCCAAGGCTCCACCAAGTGTGCTTGCCTTTCTTTACTTGGTAAATCCACCTCTAATAAGAATGTGTATTATATATATATTTTTTACAATTTCCGGGAACACAAGGGGAAGATCGAAAGTTTACTTATTTTTTTGTTTAAAAAAAGAAAAAATATGGAAAAAAAGATTACCCACATGTATTCACAAGCATTTCACAAGTATTGAACAGTAAAATAGAAGCTTTTTGAATGCTTTTCTCTGATATTTTTGTAAAAATTCCTATTGACACGTGGTGTGTATCTGGCTCATATTATAAGTGGACAGTTGTGGTGTGATTTGAGTGCTCTCCTTTTCTCAAGAAGCTTCTGAAAAGCACGTTTTATACATATATAAATATATATATATATATAAATATACATGGTATATATTTTACATGACTACATACCGTGCACAATGTATTATTTATACTGCCTTGTCCACTTTGTATTTAAAGGCACTTCATCCAGAATGCATGTTCGATATTGCTACAGTAAAGCTCATGATAACCTGTTCAACAATAAAGAAATGTTTGTGCCTTCTGGTTTAGGTCATGGGGAGCTGTATGCTGTCTTCAATACCAAAGTAATATTTAAAACCTATAAGTTCAAATGACCCATAGTCCTGTGTGATATCAGCATTTATCAGTAAACATTTTCTTATAGTATGTTATCATTGAATATAGATCTCTTAACGTTGTTGTCTAATAACAGTGGAGGCCAAACAAGTGTTTGGTTTATTTATTCACATTTTAGAAAAGGAAAAGGTTACATTTCATCCTGAGAAATGAACAGATCACTTGAATATAAAAAATGGTTGGCATTAAGTTGTGAAATACAAAGTTAAATGGAATGTTTTTGAAGCGTGTGACCGTTTCAAGTTAAAAAAAAGCTACAAAACATTTTTAAAACTTATACTTTTTCATATAGAAAATAGTTAGATTTACCAAAAGACTCCCCAATAATAATTTGTTCCACATAGTTCACTGTCAAATTGTGAAAATGTGGTTGTTAATTGACCTGAGGTAGCAACTGTCAGGTTTGGTTGGGGTCAAAGATTTATTCCTGCTTCTTCTGGACATATCCAGTGCGTTTCTTGTAGTACAACACTGTAGCCAGCACCCATGAATTCAGCAGCGCCATGATAATAAATCGCATCAGAACTGAGGACAGAGGGAGACAACGTTAGACCACACATGCTTTTGCCCTATGTAATGGCATGTATTACACAGTTTGGCAGATAGTCTAGTGCAGTGCTACTCAACTCTTACCCTACAAGATTTGGTGCCTGCTGGTTTTCTGTTCTACCTCACCATTAATTGCACCCATTTGGGGTCCAAGGTCTAAATAAGTCACTGATTAGGTTGAGAGGAAAAAATTAAGTAGATCTGGCTTTGAGGGCCAGAGATGAGTTTGAGGTGTCTAGCACTTCTAACATTACACTGTGTGCACAATTGTTAGGCAAGTGAGTATTCTGATTATCTCGATTAAAATTTTCCAACTCCAAAGCATATAAACTTGAATGCTCATTGGATTTAATCAATTTCAGGTAAAATATATTGGTGTAATGAGAGGGTGTGGCAACACTGAATAACACCTGATATCAAGGTGTGCATTACTATTAGGCAGCTTTATGATCTCAGGTAAAATGGCAGATTTTTTTAACTGACACAAAAAAAAAAGCTTTTCAGACGGATGCAACACTGTTGAAATAGCTATATTATATAGGCATGACAAATGGACAATCAAAGGTTTAGCTGCGAATAGTCTGGGGTGCCAAAAAATGCATGGAGAAGAAAAGATGCAAAACACTTGAGAATAATTAAATGTGAAGGTAGCTGGACCTTTTTGGATTGAAGATGGACTGAAACTCAACTCCCAAATCTACTGACAGTTTCTGGAAAATACTTTCTTCAAACAGTGGTACAGGGAAAAATCCTCAGCTGTCAAGAAGGACATGCTCTTCATGCAGGACAATGCTCTAGCACACGCATCCAAATATTCCATTGTTTGGCTAGCCAGCAAGGCTGATTTAAATTCTATTCAGAATTTGTGGGCCCTTCTCAAACATAAGATTTACAGTCAGGAAAAACAATACACCTCTTTGAACAGCATTTAGAAGGCTGTGGTTTCTGCTTCAGTGAAAGTTGATCGTGAGCAGATCAAGAAACTGACTAGACTCCATGGATGGAAGGCTCATGGCAGTTATTGAAAAGAAGGGTGGTAATATTGGTTACTGAGTATTTTATTAATTGTCATTTTGTGTAACTTATTTATTACACTTAAATGTAGAATAAACACGTGAATTGGGAGATTAAAAAATTGTTTCATCATAATTCTCCACACCAAATAATTCTGCATTCTTATATATTCCCATGAGAAAGATCAAAACTTACCTTCTCTTTGTTTCCCATTCAGGTTTGAGGTTTAATGGTATTTTGGATTGACATAAAGCATTGTGATTGTTCAACAATAAAATATGAAATAGGATTTGCCTAATAATTGTGCATGCAGTGTAGACCGGTAAACAGAAAGTTTGCGAGTTTGAATTCCCAAATCAACATGTTGAAAAATCTTTTTGAAAAGTTATTTAAGCAGAACTGCTTCAGGGTTGCCTTATGTAATGGTGTCTTCAACAGTGACGCGGAGTATGAGAACCACTGTTCTAATCCAATACATATCACTTCACTTAAGAGTCATGCGTGCATGAGATAACATAATTGTGACCACCCACTTAATAATAATAATGAGTATTATTACATTTTCATCCCACAACATAAATGTAATTTAACTTCAACCAATACTTGATAAATGCAATGACAGATCAAACTTACTCTGCATGTCTCCGGTTGTTACAGTGGTAGTGTAAATCCTTGCTGAAACAGATATTTAACTTTAATCACATTATACAGTACCTAAAGAACATCTACAACCCATTGAGCTTTTTTACATTTCGTGTCAGTGCCTCAAGAATTGCATGCATTTCACAGACCATACTCCACTCTTATTTTTTCATTAAAAAAACAAAACTGAGGCAGGTATATATGCTCACTGAAATGTTGGCTGTATTGCTTACACTTTAATCCTTATAGACCTGGGAAATGGGAAGTGTGTGTGGATTTTACTCACCAAAACATGAGTAGGTTGCCATAGCCCAGGAGAGGGCGCTAACCTGGCCTGAGTCCTTGGACTGCCACAGGCATTGGAGCTGGGCAAATTTACTGCCAGCACTGATGAATGTACACAGGCTCTGTGAGAAGGATAAGCATTTGATTAGAATAACTTGCATCATAATGTCTGAAGACCTTTTAACTGTATTTTGTCATTGCTTTTTAATTATTTTGAATAAATGCTCTCACTATTACACTACATTTGACTGATAACTTTAGCAATGTAATTCCATAAATTGTCCTTTGCAAGCTGTTCTACCTCTTATTCATGATCCAACAAGCCTACTGGCATTGTGGACATCTGTCAGAATAACCTCTCTCAGTGTCACGTCTCCTGTCTTATACCTACCATGGCCAGGTCAATTATCCACTTCTCCACAGTCAGTAGTTGCCAGCCCCCCAAAAACCTAATCAAGACATGTCAAGGGTATTTAACCAATTGTCCAAAATGTAAGTGCTATGATATCAAGTCTGTGTGTGTTTGTTTCATTAGTAGGGAAGGATACACAATTGTATAGATCAGGCTCTGCTTCAGACTGCCATTGTAATGTAGAATCAAAAGCAGAAGAATTACATCTGGGAGCAGAAGATACAGTAAGTCACAACAGGATTAATTGGAAACATGCTTTGTCTGAGATTAAAAACAGTGGTTTGAATCCTGAGCGCTGATTGATAGGCACAGTGTATGTAAGCAATAAGGCACAAGGGGCTGTGTTATATGGCCAAAATACCACAGCTCTTAGCCATCTGTTCTTAGGCACAACGCATTGCTTCGACAATACATGTGCCTGGACAGAGCTCATAGCTGTGGTATGTTGACAATATATCACGAACTCCAAAAATGCCTTATTGCTCATATCAACCAGATAACAATACGAAAAAAGTGTTCTGATGTCACACCTGTGTTATACGGTCTCATATTTCATGTCTGACAACCCATCAGTATTAAGGATACAAACCACCCAGTTTATAAGTCTGTATACCACAGGTCTAACATCACATCATTTTAATTGCTCCATTTGTATTAGTAATCTGTTTATAAAAGCAAGAAGGCATCTCAGAACAATTCTCACACACAGTAGACCAGCATAAGTGTTGCCAAACAAATGTGAATAAACATTATTTTCAGTCATGTTGTCTTAACTGATCTCATATGCCACCAAGCATCTGCATCGCCAGGAGCTTAAATGGAACCTGGTTCTATTCAAACTTGATTTTACTAGAAACACACAACATGCTACAGTACTGCCTCTCACTTCTACTCATTGGTGTAAAACAACCGTTTTAACCCCCATTAAACTCTTTTTATTTAAAGAAATACTTAGGCTACCATAAACAGTCCAGGAGTCATCCTCTAAATAGAGTAACACATTATAATATATGAGTCAACATTTTCCAAACATCCACTGAACAAAAGAGCATTTCAGGTAAAAACAAAAAAACTAAAGTCAACCAAATGAGTATCTCCAACAGCAAACAATCTCAATGTTTGTGAAGATTTCATAAATTTTTCGACATGACCCTAAATTAATAAAGTAGTTCACATGATGTTCCCATTGGGCCAGTCTAGACGGCTTCTGGCAAACACCGGTTTAGCCAGGGTGTTAGCCAGCTTCAGCTAGCTTCACGTTCAAGCTCAGACTTGATCCATACTACGTTGGTGGATTGATCTAGAAGCTGCTGAGAAATTCTCTCTTACAAAATATCAGAAAGATAGCCCACCTTGAGCAATGAGGATTGGATACTCCAGGTAGGTTGGGGGTGGGTAGTCATAGTACATCTGGTAGGTCACAAACACAATGAACCTAAAATACATAAAAGGACGGTATTCCCAATTAATGAAATGGTGAAAGTCTATTTGCACCGTGATCAATAAATATAAGTCCCAGAAAACCAAAGATTTTGTGATTCAATCAACTTTTTCTGCATAGCAAGTTTTATAGGGCACTACTACATATACTCAATACGTATGATGTATTTTTAAGTGGTTAATTTGTGTAGTTTAAGCATTGATTTGGAAATCGTTTTGCTAATGATTTTGCTAATGAAAAGTATACAATTCTGAAACCTGGAAAAAGGAAAAATATGTGGCCAAATAAAATGTGGTTATCAGACTTGTTAAGAACAAAAACAAAGGGAGGTGACCTTAACAGCTAAAACAGATAACAAGCTCCAAAGAGTTACTTCACTGGTGTTGGAGCATTGTTAATGTGTGGATCCCATCTTAAAATGTTATTTTTGGCCAATTGATCTAATGATCTACCTTAAACTTTATTTGTAGTTTAGGTTGATTTCTTTTGAAAAAAAAAAACTACATCTATAGCTATTATTATATAGTTGCCATCTGTAGCTGTTGTATAGCAGTACTCAGCTAAATCTAAAATAATGCTCTCCAACATTGTAAGTTATTTATAAAAATATATTATTAAATCATTTTAAAGCCATTACTTCAGTATCTGGTTGGTACATTTCATTCAACATAGCCTTGTAGCTATTGAGCCATTGCTGATACCCTCAACAATGCTCAACAGCCATTATCCCCTTTTATCTTAAAAGTACTTACAATATATTAAGGCTTTGAAACAATGACTTTTATAGTTAGTTCCACAGTTATGCACATGGATGCGTTCATTATCAGGCTGTGTGTAAGAATGTTATTTAGGGACACAAGTGTATGAGCACCTAGTCCAGTAAGATATCCAAACCCTCACTGACACTGCAGTGTGTCTATACAGCTAACAGTTAAGTCTGTGGACAACGCTATCAACATCGCCCCTTCTGGCAAACTCTGAGATCTGCTTTGTTTTGTTTTTTCTTTTTGCCACTCTCCTGAAGTGTCTGGGCAATTGTTGCTGTAGTAGGCACAGTGTCTGATAGACTGTATCTCCTTTATTGTTGCACAGGCGTTTTGGTGGCTGCATCCTCACAGAGATATTCAATTTCGGTAGGCAGTCTGTTCTAGACAGTTGTGCCATTTCTCTCCATTCCTTAATAATGGAATCAATAATATTATTGGGGATATTCAATGCCTTGGAAATGTTCTTATATCCTGTTTTATATTTGTAATGAATTTTGAAATATTTGTAGATTTAATTATTAAAACTCCTAATAAAATCTGTTTTTATTTAATGTTGTAAAACAAAATGTGAAAGTTCCAAAGGGGTGAATAATTTCAAGAACCACTGTAAATACATATGACTAACATGTTTCATCAACTTGGGTTGTCCCCATTTGAATACACATTTCAATTATACAGTATATTCATTTAGTTAGGCCGTGCTCAATCAATGTCCCATCCCACTGAAATGTATGGTGTCCATCTTGAAAATAAGCTGTTTTTCTAATATTTTTCTATATATTGCAAAAATATCCCTGTTACCACATATGGTGGTTATCATATTCGTTTCCATGTAACAACAGAACACATGCCAAAACTATGCGGCTCTGTAACCCACAAAAAAAAAGTGTAATTCACTCCTCTCAGACCTGAGGGCCAGTGCTGGCCAGTATCAGCATCCAGTAAACTGAGGATGATATATTTTTTTAATTATTAACAGCCAGATTGCAATCTGGGTTGATGAGGTCAAATTGACCAGGCCTTACCAAATTTGATGCGGAACAAAACCTGGAAATTAATCAGACAGCGATACATAACTGAATGGCGGGTGTCATTAAGTGAATTTCCGAGAACTGCATATACTTTCATTTTACTCGATCAAAAACTGACTGCATGCAGTTTCGAATGTAATGGGTTTACCAGACTAGTTTAGAATGAACACACCAGTAATGAATACCTAAAAATACACATTCTGAACACAGGACATTGTAATATGCAGAAATTAGCAGTTTAAACATTTATATACTCTGCTTTCAAACTAAAGCGTACCCCGTGAGCTCCAGCAGAAGACTGTGGATGCTAATTCCTGTGGTCGATTTCGCGCGAATCAGAACAAATATTTGAGGAAACTTCAGCACCATGCACACAAACAGTGTGCTAAAGTTTGCGACATGTAGTAGTTGGTCTGAATTCATCACTTCACAACTAGATGGAGATCTGGCAATCGACCTTTAGTTTCTGGACGCCTAGGCGGATAACTCGTTCGACTTTGAGCCCTCAGCGTCCGGCTTGTTCACTGGCAGCCCGGTCTTCTACCTCAGAATTTAAATTTTACTTCCGTACACATCAACCTAGCTTTATGGTTTTTGAACCCAAGTACTATCCGTAGTAAAAAGACAATAAGGAAACGATATATAACTTACCGGTTGCATGATGAAATTTTGCATAACTTTTACAACTACACTTTGACAAACACTTTGACAATAAAAGACAAATACACTTATGCCTTTTATTGTCGGCCAAACATTCTATATTCTGTCCATGATATTTCACTTCGCAAACCAGCACCAGTTTCATTTTTTTTATTAATTTAAACTACATTCATTTTGTATATAAATTACATTAAACAAACGCAGTACACTATATTACATTATGTATATTATACTTTTGTTCAGTGTGATAGAAGAGTAGGGTTTTGTCACACTTAGTTAATAATTCAATATTTATCAGGATGTGTACAAACATGCTGCCATTTCACATCAGATGCCCTCTATGAATGAAAATGACCACTGATGTGGCAGTCCTCCCTGAAAACATTCCGACGCTGAGCGAACAGAAGGTTGTAATTTGCATAATTTAAAGTAAGCTAGAATGTAAAATTGGTAGTCTTACACGACGTACTGACAATGTAACATATTTCGTACCAGTTTAAACTACGATCTTACGCGAGTCATTCTATAATTAGGGGTAGATGTCATGTCCATGGGTTGGATTTATCAATTCACTTGAAGCAATAATCCATTTTATATTGGGGCACATTTCTCTTTCTTTTTATACAAAAGGTCAACAGGTTCCATCATTTATTTTGTAGAAAATGTGTATGATATACTGGAAATTTCTATTTTTGTTTGGTCTGATTTACTAGATGTCAATTTTTGTTGTTCAAATAAACACTTGATTACATGTTTTTGCATATTATTTTCATCATTATTAGTTCAGTATAATCATCAAAACACGAGAAAGCTGTTTTATAAACGATTTGACTCATTATTATACATTAAATTATTTACTTTGTGTCTGAGAAATCTCTGTCAACTGTGTTAGCCATTAACAAAACTCCTATAAATCAGCAATGGTTTGTTCCAAAGTCAAATGTCCAACATCACGTGATGTCACTTCCTTCATTGTGGTACGTTTCTACTTCTCTTCAATATTTCATCAATAATATTGTCTGCACATTGTTGCAGCCTAACCTGCTCCACCCGAGTAAGTTGATGAGAAGAGAATTAGACCAAAGACAGATTCAATATTTAACGCACTTTATTGCGTACAACAGATATATCTGGAGACCAGCTTACCAACGAGTCTGACTCTTGCCTTTCGTCTTCCTCTTTTATACAGACATTTTAAGTTGGACCCTGAGCTATGCATTATCTCCAAGTCTGGTCATCTCTCGTTCTCTACGTCTCGTGATGCGTTGCTCATTGTCTAGATTGTGCGTGATTGTCTCTAACAGTCACATGCTGTAGCCTAACCGATAACATGTTGTAT